>CAEFZY010049614.1:0-50693 GCA_903066815.1 Brachyrhaphis roseni
GAAGTTGCACACAGTTATTGCCTACAACATGAAGAACAAGTGTAGAGAGTTTGAAAGCTCTAACATATTATATGCCATGTGGGAGTTAGTATACTATTTTTGTGACCATTGGCATTTCGGAATGTAAAACAATTCTGCATAAGCTTCTGGCGGCTTCTGGCGGGTGGATGTTAACAGGTTTTAAACACCTAAGTTTAATAATTGTCCAATTAAAAAAAAAAAAACAATCTTTACTTTAAAAGCAAACTAGTATAAAAGCTTAATAAAATCTAACGTAAAATTTCTGAATTAATCAAGCAAAAAACGTTTTTACTTTGCATGTCTGTTACTCTCTTTTCATCTTTGGGGTTCACAGAAACACCCTGTTCTCAAATTGTCATTGCTTATCATAAAGCACGGTATGTCAAGTTTAAATGCTTTTATTTCTTTTGGAAGATTTTCCAGATTTTTCTGGAAGGCATTTACAAAATTTTCATATAAAAAGTTGATAATTTGCAAAATAAAGAGTGAAGTGTGATGCAATGCGAGAATTAAGATGTGAATAAAAAAATATTTAAAATGCCTGTTTAATAGTGATAGAACCATCTGGAGGTATGACAAAATCATTTGTTTTAAAATGACCTGAACAATGGAAACAACATTAATCACTTACTCAAGGTGTCTATATTTTTTGGTCTACTCTCTAATTGTGTGAAATTTACTGTTCATGATAAATAAGTTTTTTCATTTAGTTCGACAACACTCTGTGTTCCTCACCAAACAGTTGTAAATTCTTGTGTGCTTTAGCTTTCTCAAATGGGGCAATATACTAATCTTCTGTTCAGACATGTATTTCTTTATTTTTAAAATGTAAAGAAATACTAACTCTGTTCCAGACAAGTCAAATTAGAACTGAGCAAATCCTTTGCAAAACCTGCTAAAATCTTATCCTAAAATATAGAGAAAATAACATTAAGTTACACTGACTTTGTAGCTGGATGGAATGGGGATTAAAGATGGCTTTTTTGTCAGAACACAATCACTCAACAAATTGATAAATCACAAAAAATGCTCTCGCACACTGAAAACTTTTTTTTTTTTTTTCAGGAGCTTGTTTTTCACCAATGAGCAGACAATGTGTGATGCATTATAATTGAGGATTAGACAGCAGGATTTGCAGGGTTACTAAATTTAAGTGTTCCTTGCACTTATGAAAATGTAGTCATTTTATCCAGCAACTTCAAACATTTTTTGACTAGTATAAAGACATTGACACACTCCCTCATGCAATTACAAGTGCATTTTAATGAATTGTTTTCTCTGGTTTTACTTTTTGCAAGCTGCTGAATCTTCAAAGGTTATAGAGATAAAACAATGCATGATAAAATATTGCGATGAAAGGAAGAGAAAACCCAAAACCATTACATGTTTGGACTCCACCATTAAAGGTTGGGGAGGAGCTTCTGCTAACTCTTATCTCAATTTATTTTTACTTTATTCTATTCAATGATAAAATTAAAGAGATTGTATTTGTAGATTTGGAATTGAATGAAGGAAAAAAAACAGAAACATGAATAATTGTTTAAAATCCTTATTGAACATTCAGTATGATTATCCCCTCATTAGTAATAATGTGGAGTTCAGTTTCTGATTAGACCGGTGATTATATTTCAGCTATTGACAGTTCAAAATACTTATGTACAGATGCAAACAAACTGCCATTGGGACCATAGCTCTTGGTACCAAGCATTGCTAAAACAACAACCAGGTGGAGGTTTGTATTTTCTCACCTTTGGAAGGAGCGAAAGTAAGCAGATGGCAGGCCTTTAGGGTCCATAGCACATTGTCGACAACGAATTACAGTCCAGAGGGGAATGGAATGGCTGATAACCTCCATCCCATGGTTCCATCTGCTGAATCCTAAGCAAGGAGAGTGCATGCAGACATGCAAACACAATGACGTCCTACAAATGTGATGAATAGGAAAAGAATTATAGCAGCTTTACTATTGAATCAGCACACCGTTTTAGCACATTGCATCATTGTGAAATTGGTTGAATTCAAATTAATAATGCTGTTTTTATGATTACTTGAATTAAAATAATTGGCGTAAAGCTTCTGACAATAGCTCATAATAACAGAATTGTGATGTAACAAACTAAATTATGGTCCATCAAAAGGACGGCATTTGTACCTGGGATACAAAGCACTGTTTGGCTCTTTGTAGTGATCCAGAAATTAAAGCCTTAGAAATAGCAGGCAGGCTTTTTCAAGAAGCACGTTTCTTTTGTGCTGCTGAAACAAAGTGGGTTGTCGTGCTCTATACATTCACCAGGTCTCAAAATAAAGCTTTCATGACAATGAGACTAAATCTAAATCTTACAGTGGCAGAACGAGGCAGTGTTCTCAGAACGAGGAAGAAAGGGAATAATGTTGTATCTAATTGCAGTTCCTCACTTTTTTTCACCTTTCCAACTGGGTTTAATCTAGCTCCATTCATGCCCGTGCTAATCACAACTTAGTCAGAGCAGCAGAATTGCTTCCACACATAATTCACTGTTATAATTACACCGTGGGCACTGTCAAGCTTCTCCAAAGCAACCAAGACAAACAAAAATAAATACAATTATTTGGCTTTATTGAGATCTTTAATACATTGATATTTCAAGAAGTAAAGAAAAATGGAATTTATCAAGAATTTTTGCCTGCTCTCCATACAAGTTAACGTTGTCCATGCTGTTTTTGTGTGACAGGAGTCCCCTCTCCCTTCAAGCCACAGTATAAGAAAAATAAAATCAAAGACTGCTGAAACAACAGCTGTTTCTACTTATGTAAGGGCTGCAGGACGACTGTTCATATCCTGGCTCATTGAAGCTGTCACAAATCATTAATCTCTGGCCTGTCTTTGGGGCCACGCTGTCAGGTTTCCTTTGGACATCTGTGGCTAGACAGACACAGGACGTACTGCTTAAGCAGGTGCCTCACACTTCTGTGATCTCACTGAGATAGCCAAAATAAATGAACCTCACTTGAAGCACTTATGCCATTGAACTTTTTGGTTAGAGAGATGGGGGTAAAGGTGGTGGCTGTCACATGGAGAGTAAAATTGATACCATACCTGCAGCATGAACTGTAACTGTTCCAATTGCATGAACTTCATGGACAAAGAATAAAACATAGAAAGCAAGAAAGAAAGGACGACAGATGATAGGAGTATTCTATGTGATGTTCAATAAAAGGAGCCATTGTGTATTTCATGAAATGTTGGGATTTACACAGTTGAGAGTGTAAAGTTCTACTGTATTGCTTGGCAAATGTCTGATGCAATTAGCATTAGAAATGTTTTTAGAATGTTTCAAATAGGGCAAAAGTTGGATCTAAGATACTCTGGGAGATCATATGCCATCTACTGGTGGAGAAAAGCAAATAATATACTTTGGAGATTTTTATATCATCCTGGCTCATGTACAATAATAATATATTGTGCATTGCCAAAATATTCGTAGCATTTGAATTAATGTTTCTCTTTTAATTTTCCTTAACAAAGTAGCACGTACAAGAACAGCTAAAAAAAAATAGAATATCATGAGAGTTACAAGTTTCACTTTCTGAAATGAGTGAGAACTTCTTTTTTTCCAACTTTTTTTCTAACATTTGACTCATGGGCATGGACTGGAAAGAGAATCATGCAGGTTTTTGAAAAACTTTACATTATGACCTGCATATGTAATGAAGCCCTTATAACTCGATAAGCCTTAATAAAATACTTTGGAATCAGCTTTCATCATAAATGACCCATCTACTAAACAGAGTCCATATGCTTATAAAACATACTGGCAGCAGTATAATTTTGTGGAAAGGCCTTTATTTTTTATAGCAGGTACAATATAATTGCTCAAAGTTGATGGGAAGATAGAGCTAACTGCAAGTCCATCTTGAAAAAATGGCTGTATTTATTGATGCTTTTGCTAGGTACTTACATTTGTCTCAGGTGAATAGTAATTTGTTAAAAAAAAACAGTCATACTGAAAGATCTAAAACAAGACAATCTATTTTTTTGTTTGTTTGTTTGTTTTATCTAGTTAATTATGATATTTCACAAATCATAAAACTGAACTGTATGAGGCAGATGCACATTTGGGCCAGATCTTTTTTCCAAGGCTTGCCTTGGAAATATTAAGAGTTTGGATTAAAAATAGGTGTCTAGATATCCAGTCTGCCATTAATATCTTGGAGGTCATATTCTTTTTAATCAGCTTGACCCTACTTGTATGATCCCCCCCATTTGGGTTGCAAACATTACTCTTCACACACAAGGTGTTTCTGGATTGATTAGAGCAAAGGTCGTCATGTAATTATCTCAACATATTTGTAAGCTGGGAAGTTATTGACTAAGTAAAACAGATGGCATGATAGGTTTCAACAAGACTGCTGTTTGGCAGGCGCATATTGAAACGAGGTAGCTAATTAGTGTTTGTTTTTTGTCTTTTTGTTTGTCTCTAGAAAATAATCTTTTATTGCTTAACCTTTACACTGACACGTTTGTGATTGAGTGCAAAAGTTGCACATAAACAGACATTAATCTTTATCAAATTGCTATTTGAGTTGGAGAAAGTTGTAGTGTTATTCATTCCCTTATTGAGAAAAACATAACAAAATTGGGCTGCAGTTCTCCCTAACAACATTAAATGTAGCTCTTCATTATTTAGTTCTGTACAAAAGTATTAAACTGACAAACTTCTGGACCAAACTTGAGCTTCTCTGTGGAGAAATGAAGAGTGAAATGTACCCTCCTGGCAATACTGTGATGACAGGTGTGTTATGGTATATATTGAGTGTAAGTTTCTTTTTGTGTGTGGTTCAGACAGCTGAACACACACACGTGTGCAGTGTACATATGTTTTATTATTAACATCTGATTCAATACTAACTAAATACTATGCGTCTTCCCTTGCTGTAAAGATAAAACTCCTTCCTTTTTCCCGTTAAATTCAACAGTATAAACTAAAGGATTGTTCTCTAGCCACCTTAACGGCACCTACATTCTTTTGTTTCTGTGTGGGAGTGTGATGAAGCCAGGGAGTTAAAGTTTTTCCCACACAGTAACGGCAAACAAGGAATAAAGTTGCATCTTTATGCAGTCCCCTCTAACTTTGTTCTCTGAACATCATAGAGTTAAATATAGCTGAAATAACACCCCAGATGTTGTCTGTAAATTACAAGAGTAAATCATGAGTCAGTTAAAGTATCAAAACAAAACCGGGCTTTTATATATAAAAAGGCTAACTTTGTACTGCTTTAAGTGTGATAAAAAGTGGACGTTGTCCTAATGGGCAAATTATCTTTGTTTTGCTTTTCACAGTAAAAACACAAAAATATCTGAATTCAGACATCTTTATTATCAGTTTGTAAGACCAAAAAGAACAGCAGGAATAAATAAGCTGGCTAATAAGTTCAGGTTCTAAACATTAATATGCAAGTGATACATGAGCATGATCAAACACTTAAGTGAAAATCTTAAAGGGCTCTACACTACAACCCTTTAATTCAGTTTTAACACTGGAAACATACAGATAGTTCTTGATATCAGTTAAAAAGTACAAAAGGGGAGACAAAGCATGTTTCTCACATGTGGATTAACTTTTCTTTGTGCGACAGTTTTCTACGTGTTGCTCATAGCAGGATTATAGGAGGTAGTTAACCGGATACAACATAAAAGAAAGTCTTCTGGGTGTGCTCTAAATGTAAAATTTTATTGTTAGTACAAGCACACATCTTTCACATATAGAAGGAATATCGTATATCATAGAAAGCAAATATTTGCAGTGTTGGGTAAGTTGCTCTTAAAAAGTAACTAGTTGTAGGTGCTAGTTACATTTTTGAAAAAGTAACTGAGTTAGGAAATCAGGTACTATTTTGTAAAAGTAATGTAGCATCACCGGACCAGAGAAAGTAACTATTAGAATATAATTACTTATATATGAAGTCATTTTAGATCTTCTCTAGAATTTTAGAGAATATATTCAAATGTTTGACATAAAACTAAATGAATAAATAGAGAACTTATAGTAGTTATTTACAAACAGGAATATCTGTGTACTAATTTTGAGGCTGTATTATATGAGTGAAAACCCAGTTATAGCGCTTGAACAGCGTCGCCCCATCTGCTTTGTTCCCCAAGTTTACAGTATATTAAGCTCCACCTGGGTTTAGACTGCACCTGGTAGCATCAACACAATCGTTCTTGGTGACTAGTTTTGTTGACGCATGTGATGTTGAGAGGTCCTTCGTGAGATTTAAGTTGACTAACAAATATAAAGAACATTGTCGCTACTGGGGCATAAATTGCTTTTCACTTATAGATTTGTGCCTTTTATCTCTTCGAGACAAAATGACGTCTGTACTTGCAGTTAGCAACACTGTCTTAGATTGTCTGGCCTCTCTCAATCCGCAGTTGAGGGTACTTCTCTCTGTCTATCTGCTTTAATTATTTGTGATCGCTGTGCATCACTGCTTATGTGTGGACACTCACCCAAGTCTGCCTCTTATTGGTTTATGACAACTTATGCACACATGCAATTCTTTTCTCCCCCTTACCTCCTGGTCAAATGAAGACTGCTTCAATCTTCTGTGTACTGAAGTAAATTGATGCGCTGCCTTTTACTGTCAGTAATGGAAACAACATTGTAACGATGGGAATGGTAATAAGTTTGTTTACTGGTTACTGGAAAAAGTAATGTCATTAGTAGTGTTGTTTATTTTGCCTTTATTCCCATCACTGCATATTTAGCATCCACCCAAATATGTTTCTGACATCTGTTTATGTATGTAAGTAACATATCTGTTTGAATGTTACACAATTTCATGTATTTCTACCTCTGGTTTTTGGCGTAGTCAAATGTGAATCATGGGAACTTAGCATGTTTCTTTTCCGTTAGGTGGGTTAGCCATATTTACCCAGCAATAGCTCCTGTAGAATTCCTTATGTTTTTAAATTAGCTTCAGTGAGTTTGTTTTGGCTCAACTCTGTGAATACATAAATCTGTCTTGGGAATGTGAGCATCCTGTTTAAACTATATAGTGACTGTCCAAGAATCCAATTCCAGCTCCGCCTGGATAATGTTGCATATAGTTTTAATAATGACTTTATAATGGCAGAAAAAAAAAATCATACACACATATGCTTGAAGTCTTATCATATGGGATTCATAACTGTTTGGCAATATAAGGCAGAAATAACAGTGAATAATTTACTGTACATCTTCCCCCAGATGTCAGTGTTATGACAGCTAGAAATGAAATACGTTTCTTTTTATTGGGAAGTCATTCACTTTTATTCACGGATAATTGAATTTATTTACAGTATTTCAGCCTCAATGGTTGATGTAGCATCCCCGGATCATTCTTTTCAGGACGGAAGACAGCATTCCATTTAATTTTGTTATTTTCCCATTTAAAAAAAAAAAAAAAACAGAAAAAAACATCAAAGACGGAATGATTTAATTAACAATATGGGGACTCTGTGTACAACCGTCTGCATTTTGCAAATTACTCTTTGCTGAGAATAAGTGACTTATCAGGAGCATGCAGACATCACTGTACACCTCAAAAGAAGTTGTGTTGACACATGGAAGGGGAAAATACGTGTCTCCCCCAGACAGAATCATCCACTTCACAGGTATTTTCAGTTTACAGTTTTTAGTTTGAAAAATTAATACCTTTTCTTCTCCTTGCAGTGGAGTTTAAAATCCTTTGTTGTGTTTACTGTGAAGTGCAGACAGAATAAGGAACAGAAAGGGAGTTTTGTCAATAATGCATAATACTTGTGATTTATTTTTTTGCTGCATTTAAAATGTTTGATTATTGTTTCTGATGAGAAAGTGTTTTAAGAAAGCAGTTTTTAAATGACTATTCCCTTTGCATCTCTTGGATTTAGCGCTGTCATTCTGTTTCACCTTTCAGGCAAAGACGCACAACTTAGCCTCCAAAGTCCTGAATAAATGTGCCCTCAACATGTTTATTAATGAAACTGACTAATGCTTCAGATCAAAATAAAAAATAATAACCATTGGACCATGTTAATAACTATAAATTTAATTGTCCCACCTTGGTTTTTAAAGGCCTTTATGAATTAAAAACAAACAAAAAACCAGACTAAGTCCTTGCAGTCTTTTTTAAATCTAATAGATATGCAACACCATGAAAGCTGTTGAGTCTATGGCAGGCAAAGAAATAGAAGAGATGTAAAGCAAAACTTTGACAAAGAAAACCATTATCGGCAGACACAGAATGTGTCTTCTGCTTCATTCCCAGAATGCTTTTGTCTTGGGTAGACAACAAAGACAAGAATGGCCATTCTCCAAAGCATGCTGCAGTAGATCAGAGGGAAAAGGTGAAGCTAAGGGGTGGTGTCTTAATCCTATGTATCAGTTTGATATTAGGATCTTTAATAAGGCTAAACAAGTCCCCAGGTTGCAGCCCATTTTACAACCCCCAGGCAATGTCTGGGGGTTTGCAAAATGAGCTTTCTCCCCAGGGTTTCTGGACTCTCTCTTAGACAGAGGGTGAGATGCTTGGTCATCCGGGAGGGACTGAGTGGAGATGCAGCTTCTCAACCTCAAGAGAATGTTGGTGGCATCTGGTTAGGAAGCCTCCTGAATGCCTCCGTTGTGAAATAATCTAGGGACGTCTCACTGGGAGGAGATTCAGATGGAGACCCAAGACATGCTGGACAGACTATGTGTCTCTACTGGCCTGGTAACGCCTTGGGCTTCCACCAGAGGAACTGGCCAAAGTGTCTGGGGAGAGGGAATTCTGGGCCTCTCTTCTTAGGCTGCTGTCCTGATGGACAGATGGACAGACAATTGAGAAATTAATTAAGCTTAAGAACAGCTTCTAAACTTATTTACATTAGCATAGTGTGCATCTTGGTAAATAAAAATGAAAGTGACATGACCACTCTGATAGACATTCACTGACGGAGTATACCTGAAAATGTCTCAAGCCACTGTGCTTAGATACAAAGAGATGAGCTCCAAAAAGGAAAGCTGTGATGAGAGAGAAAAAAAACAAACAAACAAGATGGAAACAGACAGGAAGGAGATAAAGATGGAACGAGGAAGAGAAAATTATTCCATTTCTAAAGGTGACACCCCCAGTCAGTTCAATATCTTACGTATATTCTTTCCGCTTTCCTCCCACCGCTTGACATTTCTGGGTTAGAAAGTTCCTGTTGCAGGTTGCCATTGTCATGTTACACTTAAATTCACATTAAGATGCTTCCACAGAAATTATCTTCTTCATGCTTGAGGGGTGATCTTTGTATATTATTCTGGGCATGAACAAGTCACCACAGGTGAAGGGAAAGAGAAGAAGAATGTAGCGGATTGTGATGATAGAGATGTCACATTTGATTGTATCACTGTAATTACAGGTAAGTCATTCTTCGAATGCTGGCTAATGTTGTTCTCTGAATGACACATTAATTCATTTTATTGCATGGGACGATGGAGAGGAATGATGTAGTGTTTGGCCATTTGTTTTAATAATCACTTTAATTATGGCTGAAATCAATCATGGGTGACCTTTTTGATGCATTTGATGAACGAGTCATTTCTGGAAAAAGATAAACAAAGTCGTCAGACAAGATACAGACTTGAAGTTAGTTCAGAACACCAAGCTCTATCTACCAAAGAAGTGTCCACTCTTACCTCGTAATAATAAAATTGAGATATTGTCTGTTTTGTTATTTAACTGCTTTTTTTTAGAGTGTGCTGTGTCCTTTGCAGGCTTGGAGATGGAGAGATGAGGTGTATTGAATGTCATCAATCAGCATTAACAATCAACTCTGGGCTATTGACTGATGATTCACTACAGCAGAATCTCCTCCGACTCTAAAATGAAAGAGGCAACATGAGGCAGAGACACTCAGTTGATTGGCACCTCATTGAGTCTGGCAGGGGAGCCAGTGATTGCAATAGCTGTCAATATCATGTAATTGTTTTCTTACATACATGGTCCCCTCTGCTTCTTCCATCTCTTTTTGCTGCATAAGTGTCAAATTTCATTGTGGGTACATTTTGTTGTTTGCACGTCACTGTAAAATTCATACCATACTAATAATTTATGTACCATTACCAAATATGTCATCTCAGCATCAGAACATTAAGATTCATTGCCCGTGCTAGACAGCTAGATTAGCAGAATGGTTGTAAATCTGTCCTTTCCTGCTACCCTAGGGTGTGTTAAAGTAGCCAGTTATGCCTGGAAGCTTCAATTTGACCACTCTCAATTATCACATTAAGTATGTCACTGGAATATATACACTGATCACACTTCTGTCTTGCTGTGTGTTCACTGAAGTCAAGCTCAAATTGAGTTTAAATCTTAAATGGCACCCATAACGGCTCGGGGGAATATTCGGGGCTGAGAGAGCAGCACTGTTTTCCACCCCAAGGTCAGCAGGGAAGAGGAGATTTAATTGAAATAGAAACTGCCTACCTGATAGTTTGAAATAATTAGTAATGTCAGCGCAGAGAGAGGAAGAGACGTGTATGAGGACAAATAAAAGCGACATTGGTTCTAGATAAAAATGGCAAGTCATCAAGTCGAGTGAATTGAATGTCATGGTGATTGACTGGATTTGACTCTGGAAGTCACAACGGGAAACTCAAACAAGGAATGCAAACTATAAATTAGCTTGAAACTTTGCAAAAGATTTACCAGCACCTTGCAGAAGTCTTCATGCCCACTAAACTTCTTTCACTTTTTTTTCACTTCATAACCCCAGCTGCCTCTGCATTTTAAAGGGGTTTATGTGATAGACCAATGTAAAGAAACACATAATTTGGAAGCACAAATTTAAAATGATATATGGTTTTACCAATAAAATGTTAAAAGTGTGGAATAAGTTTGTATTTAACCTTCTTTACTCTGATATACCTCAATGAAATCTAGTGCACCAATTAGCTTTATAAAGTCACCCGATTAGTACACAAAGGTCAGTAGTATGTACTTGTCAGTATAAGATGCTATATTAAGGCCTAAGAGGTTTGCTAGAGATTATAAATGAACAAGCAACTTCTTGAAGCCAAGTTAACACAGCGAACAGGTCAGGAATTACAATATGGAGAAGTTTGAAGTAAGGTTTGGTTGCAAATCAATACCCAAAGTTTTGAACCGGTCACAAAGCTCTGCTCAGTCTATTATCCAAAACTAAATAAAGAGAGCACTACCATTAACTTATTAAAACATCCTAAACGGGGAGGTTTAACACAAATAATATTAACCAGGGAAGCAGACAAGAGGCTTTGACAAAATTTGAAAAGGTTCAAGTACAATACAAATACCTTTGCAGCGCTGAACAATTCCACTTGTTTTTATTTCTGGTACTCTGAATCAGGGCCTCATGTAATATTCAAAAGTCCACAAAAGGTTCACATGGTTCCCAAAATCGTTCACTCTGCATGAAAAATAATCTTCCATCATTAAAGAAAACTCTGAATCCCAATTCTGATAGACTCTAGTGTGCAGCTCTCCTTGGCCTTGTATTTCTGAACCAGTTAATAAAGAGGAAATGAATTGTATCAGTGTTGCTGTCTGTGCTCATGCTGGAAAGTAAATTATCATAGAGATTGGTACTGGTGCCTTCACACATTGATTATATAAAAACCAACTGTTTCACTCACACACACACATATACATATACATAACAGCTTGAATTTTCTTTATTTGGATCAAAATTTCTTTCTCCACACGTTGTCCCCTGGCTCTGCTAAGACATTTCGACAACAGATAAAATACTACACAAACAGAAGAAGTCTGACACATACGCAATATCTAAGCTCTTTGTTGGTATTTTTCTGTGTGCCTGCGTGTGCATGAGGGGCCAAAACAACTGACAGAAAGATGATCGCACCACAGGACCAAAAGAAATGTACATACATGTGTCCTCGGGGCATGACAGCCACAAAAACTCAAAGATATGGGGTGTTAATATCTGATAGTTCTCTCTGGGCTTAACAGCATAAAAGACACCAAGGTCAATGGGTTGCCAGCCGTTGCTGTTGTACAAAAATGTGACATGGCTATTTTTGCTGTCTCCTCTTCTGTGAACAGCTTTAACCTCTGGAGCATTAGTGTCCTCATCAAAGACAAAATTGGAAAACTTACTTTCTTCCTGTCTTTTTTTTCTTTAGCTCAAATTTTTTATTAAAGGAACAACTGTGAGCATAGCCATGAAATAAATGACAGTATTTTTGAAAGTACTGGAATAAAACATCCGTATCGTGCAGTGTAATGACCTTGTGGCAAGAAAGGTATTTTTCTTTTCTTTTTTTGGTAATTTTTTCTTTGGTTGGTTCTTCACAGATTTCTATGTATTTTCTACATAAAAGAAAATTTTGAAAAACCACAAGTGGCAAGCCAAAATCACTGCAGATTAACAGTAACTGTACATTGCGACTTAAAAATCCCTTTGGAAACAACTCTTTGAAGCTCTTCTTGTGGACTCTGAAATACTATTTTGATTTAGAAACTGTTATCTTTGGTTTTTATAACGGCTAAAATTATGAGATGATAAAATTAGGATGTGCTTGTTATTGATAGTAGCTTTGCTAAGTTGTCAGTTGTGTACAGACAAAATATTGGTTTGCCTCTTGAGTTTAGGAGACTTGTTATGCATTGATGATTTAAAGTTGTTACAGTTTTGCTTCAAAGCAAAAGGGTTTTGAATAGTAACCAGGGTCTATGGAGTTTGTATGCTCCCTCTTTATACATATGATTTTTGTAGGCAGTCTAATTTCCTTTCTCAGCCCCAAAATGCATGTAAGGTTTTCAGAAAGCCTAATTTACAGCTCTGGAAAAATGTGTCATTTGGTATGTGTGCTAGTTCTGTGTTGAACTGTCAACCTATCCATTTATTGGTAGAGCTAGGCACAAGCTAGACCCCTTCTCTGAGTAGCAAAATGAAGAATACGATAGATAAATCATGAAATTTATTATACTGCATCTTAATGACTGTGTAAGACACTTCAAACCTATTGTTTCCCTTACCATCTTGGCTGTCAGTTTAACCTTAAATACAGAATCTATGAGTGCCCCCAAATGGTCAAATAACCATTAGCTTGAGAAAATTTAAAACAAAGCCAAGATACCTGCCAGGTGGGCTACTTCAAGCCTTTGGATTGCTGGAGGAGAGTTTTTATTTTTTTTTGTTTAGTACAGTAAGAGCATCTGCTCACTACTCCACAATTCTAATTAAGATTGTTATAAAGGCCAATGATACAAGTTTCTGTAGCATTTGCTTAAATTTAAATAGCATATGAGCAATACAGGGAATCTTAAAGTGGCACTGCTTGTGCCATCACAATTTTCAACATATCCCCAAAAAAAATCAGACTTTTTTTTTTTTTGCAAAAGTTTTGGCAAATTGGTGCCAAAACTTTAATGATTTCTGTTTGACTTGAATTAATAAAGGACTTTGGACTTGACTAGAAATTTTACACCAATGATTTTTGACTTCTATTTGACTTGAACAATTTTTTTTTTTTAAAGACTTGATATCTCACACCCAATGAAAGGGTTTTACAAAGAAACGTGCTGGGCGCCTGGATCGAGCACCTGGAACCACACCAGGTGCTCGATCCAGCCCGCTGAGTGCCCCCTGCCATTTGCCAATACCCCCCTCTTGTTGTTGCAACAAACATGCTGCATTTGCTGTGCTGTTTACATGTTGTTGTTTTTTTTTATCTGCATCTTACGGTGACGGCAAAGACTCCGCAGCGGTAGAGGAAAGCTGGGAGTGCTATCAGGAAGATGAGCGCAAAGTTAAAAATAAAAAAAAATGCACCTGGCATCCAAATTACTGATTGGCTGCTATGCAAGATACAGTAGCGCTGCACCATAATTTTTAGACATTTTAAGATTTTAGATCTAGATAGAAACTAATGTGTCTGATGGGTACTTAATTGCAAACAGTGATGCATGTGATGCCAGTAGCTGTATCAGTATTTAGTTTGTAACATCTGCCATGAATGGCCATTGTGTAGAGGAAAGGATGCGTCACAAAATATTCTTAAGAGAGCAATAATTATGATTCTTCAGTGTCGTATAACATTGTTAGATTTTTCCACTAGAGATGATTCACATTGAAGTAATTATTTTAAAATAAATCTGTGAATTTATTTCACTATGGATCATTACTTTCTAAATTCACTGAATATTTTGGTTTTTGTGGAGGCAAAAGAAACACCAGAACTAATTTTCGAATAATTTTGAAGTTCACCTCCAGTTGCTGGGTATTCTGACAAACTAAAACACAATATTTACTGGACCGCTACAACTACTTTGACTTTCAAGTCTTTTTTTTTTTTATTATTAACAACCTTGTACTTTTTTCTTTTCAATAAGGCCATGTTGCATAGTTCAAATTTAAAGATTTTACTTGTTTGTGTACAGTACTTATCACAAAGTTCATGTTATGTATTAAAGTTTTGCAATTATTTTCAATTTTAGTTGATTTTTTTTTGCCACCTCCACTTCTTTCTGGTCTTGAATTTGTACCCCTTTTTTTTTTTTTTTTTTAGCTTTTTCTATGTTGCTATTTTACACATGCTCTTGCCCTCTCTCCTCTCCATGTGTCGATGCGTGTCTGTCGCTCTCTGTGCTGACAATGTCTGCACTCAACACACCCCAAGTAAAGTGCGTGGTGACAGAAACATTAACACAAGCCACTGAGTACCTCTGTGATTTTAGCGAGAGTGTATGTGTCAGCTGGGGCCCGGAGGAGTAAAAAGCACACATCTGAACTTTTGCCGGCTGGTGCTTGGGTGGAGGATTGTGACAGTCAACATCAAAACAGTAAAAGTAAAGCTGTGATTTATTGAATGTGCTGCTTGTGTCTGCTTTCATGCTTGCCAGTGATACATTATATGACTTTTCTCCTGCTTTCAGGGAACATGGCGATGTGGATGAATTAAACATGTTAAGCAGGAACAGGTCTCTCTCTGAAAGCCTTACCCTTTTCACGATAACCCCTTTTTAGACATTCAGTGGACTTATCGCAGCGTATAAATAGGACAGAATTCATTATTCAGGGGAGGTTTCGGTGAAAAATTAATGGTTGTCCCCGGAGGAGGTTCTGTGGCACTTCGGAAAGGGAAAACCTTTAAAGTGTACATGCTCTGGGGAATCTGGAGAGAGTCTGCCCTTCATATTAAAACCTTTACCATGCTACACTTCACATTGATATTGGAAATGTAAGTTTGCTCATCACTAATGACTGTGACTAATACCGTACACAGACTACATTCATGCCTAAGCTGTCTGCAAAACATTTTCAATGCAGAGGGAAGAAAAAGGGGGATCCGTCTGCTTCTGACGATGACAAGTTCTGCAGATTACGCATTTTATGTACTGCCTTTTAGGACAAAACACCACGAATTGATCCACTGACATCTGTAAAGACTCCTTTTTGTAACCACATTGAATTATTTCTCTCAGAAGCACTTCACAATACAACAAACCGTCACGCTAGAAAAACACGACAAAAAAGTGTGCATCATGTCCTCCTCTCAGCACTGTCATAAAAGAGATTACATTTTTCAACATACCCAGATTAGTCATGTCCTGAAATCTTACTGATGCTGCTGCTGCTGCTGAGTTGTTTTCAGTCTGCCTGTTATCACTTGAAAGATGGGCTTCACAATGCCTTTGTATCCACTTCCTATCTGCCCAGCTCTGCAGGCAATAACAATAATGTATGGCTAAGGGAAAACAGCTAATCATCAATGACTGCAAGATATATGGCATATAGAGTGGCACCTTGTTTATTACCCTCTCTTTTCCTCCTGCGGCATCCTTTGGCTATACAGAGAGACTGCTGGAACTGAGAGCTTCTTCAATGTTAATTTGATTCATTCTTGTTTTCCATAATAATTGGGGGCAATAGGTCAGTGATGAATTTGCTTGTTACATGACACAGGATGTAGCACATCACAGGATGCTGTACAGTTTGTCTCTCCTGTATTCCCCATCAAGCAAAACAGGCGACCCATATTTAATAGCCATATCGTTACAACATACACAACCTTGCAAAAATATTCCCACCCCTTGACATTTCCTCCATTGCATCTGGTTGGAACCACTGATGTAAAGGTATTTACCTCATATGATAGACCTGCACAAAGTAATGTACAATGGTGATGTAGCAGGAAAATTATACAATCTTAATTTTCCTTTTTTTTTTTCAGTAAATGCGAAAAGTGTGGCATGGATATTTTAAATTGAGCTTCATTATGTCATCTTTCCCTGCAATTACAGCTGGGAATGGGAAGAAACTACAAATCATTTCCCTTACATTTTAAAGATATGCTTTGTTTGGCTGTATCACATAAAGTTACAATAAAATATACTAAAATCTATGGCTGTGAGAAAGTTGAATAAGGAAAAAAGTCAAGACATGTTAATATTGGCTCCCTATTAGACAGCAGGTTGAATTCTTTTAGGAATTCTTCTTATGCTTCAAATCGGCTTTTAATTTGAAAGCTTATAGTGTTATAAATGACATTTACATTTTTAGATCAGAGTCGTCTCAAAAATAATCAAGATTGTTTTGATAGTATTCCAGCTGGAATAATCCAATCTTCTCGCAAATATCAAGACTGCTTTGTCAGCTCTTACTTAATCAACCTATTATTTTCCTTTCTTTCTTAATCCCTCCAAAACATTTTCACTTCCCTTTCATTCCTTGCTCTTTATTTTCATCTCCCACAGCTCACATTATCTACACAATATGGAAATGTTCAGCCATTCTTAGATGTGCAATGAATTTTAAGACAGATTCAATTTTTCTTGTCTTATAAATAAACATTTATGTATTGCCTCCTTGTCAGTACCAGCACACCTGCACTGTATATCTGCAGGATCATCCAGTGCCTGCACAAGTGCAAATTTACAGAAAGGAGAATGAATGGCTACCCTTGTATGAGATTTTAAACTGTGAGCAATCACAAAATATGTGTGTGCACCTTCACGAGCGTGTCTTGTGTTTCTGCCCCCCATGGAAACTCTGTGCCTCCTCCTCTGTGTGTCATCGTGGTGATGAGTGCTGATTGCAGATTGTTACGGTGTTTGTACCTCTCATCTATCTGGCCCATGCTGCGTATTTGGCCAGGCCTGATTGTGTTGATGGTGACACCGGCATCTTGTCCTCAGGTAGGGAGGCCCAATGGTAGCCCGGGTATAATAAAAGAGATGTAATCAACCAATGTCAGACACGAACACAGACTTTGAAAAAAAAAAAAAAAATCAAGTATAAGAAAAGTGTTTTTGTGTTTTAGCTACCAAACTGTGCTCTCTGTTGATGAAAATCACATAAAAAGGCAGTTTTAGATGTCAGAGTGGCCTTTTTTTTTTCTGTCTGCAGGCTTTCTGTGCGATGGTGAAATAAAATTTGAAGGTGCTTTTTCCTTGCTTGACAACAAGGGTGAGTGAAAGATAAAGGATATGCATTACATTAAATCTGTACATTCTCTCTGAGTTGTATAGCCTCAGTGGAGGAATGGGTGCTTCAACCTGCTACATACTTTTAATCAATGGCAACAAATAGAAAGAAGCAAGTGTTTGGCACTTGCTTGTTCAAGAGATCCTCTCTCTCTTTGTGCACTTTGTCCTCCCTCTGTGCTTTGTTATTTGTTTTGGTGTTCTAATCTTTACCAAGTCAATAATATTCTTTGTAGTCTGAAATTGTGTGTCGGGAACAAAAAGGCCTCCTCCCTTTGTTGAAAGCACCTGTCTGTGACTTTTTATGCTCTCTCAGACTTCCAGATAGAGCAATCATTAGATGTTGTTTTCTGCCTGCAATTACTTTCCGTTACAATGGGTCAAACACTAGGAAAGCAAAAGGGGTCGCGGGAAGACAAGGCTAGATGGATTACAGGCGAGGAACTGTATAGGTCCCACGAGCGCTGATAAATACGTATGTGGCTCGGAGACTCGCTGTTGTCAGAGGCGTCTTAGTAAATGCATCAGACGTAATTAGTCTAGAGTATATATGGACAACCTCACTTCCTTTTTATCTGACTCACATTGTCTCCTCTAAAAAAGGGCCATTCATTACTCAGGGCGCTATTTGTTTTAGGAGGCAAAAAACGGGGAGCGATGGCTTTGCCATTTCTGATAACTCACATTGCATCAGTGCTCCACAGAGTTGCTTTGAAATTTATGTTTCAGTGCAAAGATCTTCTTTTTTCCAAAATAAAAAAGTATCTGATTTAATCTGTTCTATTTGCTGCAATTGTTAAACTTTTGTCTCCCTGATGATGATAGCCAAAAGGATGTAGTCTGGGGTCAGTGTTCACCTCAAGTAGAGGAAATCAAATATCAGTGTCTTTTTCATGTGTGATGGTAGGATAGAGCTAGGGATTGATGGACACTGCATTGCTCCTCCTGTGTGTCGTTGTGAAGCTGAGCTCTCGATTTATCGGTTGCTCAATCTTCCGGTCCGTGCTCATAGTCGAGATGTTAATTAAGACCAAAAGAACAAGATCCTGGACACTAAGCTGCATCATTCGGGAGAAACTCAGGGTGGAGCTGCTCCTCCTCTGCATAATAAGGAGCCACTAGAAGTGGCATCCTAGGGTGCATCCTTTTGAAAGTATTTGTGGGCATTTCCCTCTCGAAGGGTACCCTGGGGCAGACAAAGAACTCACAGAATGGAAATACATATTGAATAGCAGATCAGCCAAATTCAAAGCATTTAGACACAGTGAGGACAGCTTGCTGAAGTTCAATTCAAGCATCAGGATGCACAAGAGTGGTTATTTAAGTGAATCTGAACGTGTCATGGTTGTTGGTGCCAGATGGGCTGGTCTGAATATTTCAGAAACTGCTGATCTAGAGGGATTTCCATTCACAAACATGTCTAATACTTAAAGAAAATGCTCCCAAAAAGAGAAAATATCCAGTGCGTATACAATTGCATTAACAACAACAAAAACAGATTTGTTGATATAAGAGGTCAGAGGAGATTTAGTTCTTTTTTTACAACAAGCTCACTGCACTCTAGTGTGCAAAGAGAAGTAATGGAATGGAAGATTCCCATCAAGGATATGCAGATAGCAAATCTGTAGAAACTAGGAAATGCTCCCAACCCCTTCTGATTATTTCCATGGAGAATTAAGGCAGAGACTGTAAGCTGAATTTAGCACTATAAAGTAATGGATGGACGAACGGATGGATGGATGGAGTCCTTTCATTGTTTCCTCTTTGAATGAACTTGCTTAACTGCATTTAAAAATGTGGCAATGAGTTTACATGATAAAGAGAAAAAATTTATATATCTGAGAAATTTGACTATTGACCTTGCTGGTATTCCACACCTCATCAAAACACAGCATGTTTGTTGTCCCAATAGAGCCTTTATTTTTTCTAAATGTCCTTGACCACAGTGACACTGACAGTCTTTACTTGGGATTGTACTGTGCCTTCAGCAGTTAAACGTAAGAAAAGAAAGCAAATAACATTTAAGTCTGACATAAAAAGAAAATACACATTCTAAGTGATTGCCATGGTTACAGGCTTTTTCTTTTTTCACAGATGTCAAGGATCATTAGCAAAGAACTTGCAAACTGTTACTTTTATCATTATTAAAGTCCAGTGACGTGCAGTCAGGGGAGCATCATGGAAAAATAATATATAATGATAAAATAATTTATATTGCTATTTTCACCCTGTGGTTTGTACTATAAAGTACCTATTTTGTTTATTTAGCTTAATCAATTCTGATTGTTTTTTCTTCAAAATCGTTTAATTTTCCCATTTCCCATTCCTCCTGTCCAGGGCTGGCCCAAGGAACAAGTAAACTAAGCAGCCGCTTAGGGCCCCAGGGCCACTAACGGCCCCCCTCAGTGGAGCTGATTTTGTTTTTATTTTTTTTTAGTAATAATTTATATGTCATTATAATATCATTATAATTTACAGTTTCACTATAAATGATTTGTTTTTACAATAATATATATTTGGTAATGTATGTAGAAATCGTTATTTTATGGATAAAGCGAAAAAAAAAAAATTTAATTGCTCTTGGGGGCCCTGGTGGCCCCTGGTGGTCGCCGGTATCATGAGCTGCAATGTGCAGAGCGCATCCAAATGTCCAAAGCTCCACTCAGAAGTTAAATAAGCAAAACAATGTCTCAAAAAAGGACTTATCCTTCAGGAAGGGAGAAAAGAAAAGGTAGGAATAGAAAAAAGCCAATATAAAGGTTTGTTTTAATGTGCCTTGGTAATGTAACGTAATATGAAAGATTTGTAAAGCTGCTAATAGAAAATTAGCTTGATAGCGACCTGGAACGGTCCAGTTCAACAGCCAAACATTCATGCTGGGGTCTTTGTGTTTGTATGAAACTGAGTTTAAATTTTACATGAGTTGGCTCTGTATATTTCTGAGGTATTTTGGCTTCAAAACTGCATGTTTGATAACAATAATCAAAACTTCTCAATGTTTGACATTGTCTAGCAAAATGTTTTTACGTCAGGCTACATAGTATGTATTAAAAGCAAAAGTGCTCAGTACAACTGCATGTTATGCAAAGGAATAAAAACACAAGATCACATGTAATGGTACAGACATACATTTCCTCAGAACACTCTACTGGTGTTTTTATTTGTAAATGCATTGTTAGCAATGTATGAAAGGTTCAGGCCTAGTCCACCTTCCTGATAGCTCTTCAAAGACTCTAATGTCCTAGATGCATGCAATTATCCTTTTAATTAGCAATAATGAGTTTGTGCATGCTGAAATAATGAGCTGAATCGTGAGATGTGTGCAGATCTTAATGTGAAGCTCATCAAGATGTAACAAGCTCTGTCACTAAATATCATTAACTGTCATGTTACATCTCTCATACTATTATGCTGAGATGATCCAGTCAGATGTGTCCTACCTACTTTTTGTGTGCACTTGTGTGTGTATAGACAGATAGAGTTTAAGCATTGAGGATCATGTGTTTATGGATTTTATTACAGCAAAACATGTAAATGTAAGAGTACAGCTCTAGGAAACTGAAGGACTATGTTAGACATACATGGAGTCTAGTGCTACATCAGTCATAAGTTTATGGCTGATTTCTGACTACATTTTCTCAAAATAGTGTTTGTCCCACCTGACAAGGGTTAGTTATTTTTTTTATTTGAAGGAGTGACAATGTCACATTGTTGTTTGTCAGAGTGGGTGCTTTAAAATAGGTGTTTGCCATTTTAAAACAAAGGCCAAATGTTTATGAATCTTAAACATTTTAGCAATTAGCACTGTTAGCAAGGTTAGCTTAACTTAAACATCACTCTACTTTTGATTGCCTTCAGAAATACAGATATTTCTGAAGGAAATATGCATAACTACCATTTGAAAGGTTCTCATTTTCAAATATAGCATGTTCTGCAACGGACAGTAGTTGAAAAGCTTGGAAACATAAAACAGAGCAACTTAGCCGTGTTCATACTGCAGCCTGGGTGTGGTGTGTTCAGCAGTTCAGTGGGATAAAAAAAAAGTTTGTGCTTCTGAGTTTGAAACCAGTTGATTGGTGGTCAGGGTTGATAAAGTTGAAAATCAACCAATTTCAGTCACAGCGCAATTTCCTGACACATTTCTAACAGGGTCGTGTTTTGCATTACAATGCTGGAGAAAATGTATTTTTAAATCATAGACCATATCTTTCTATAAGCATGTCGAAGCAGGTACCTAAACATTTGATTCCTTTCACTTTGTTTCCGGATTACAAGTTGTTCTAAGGCAGAATGCACACTCCAAAGTTAATCAAGAATGACAGAGATATGGTTGCATTGTGTTGCCCTCTCCTTCAGATCAGTCAGGGTTTCAGTAGCAATTTAAACAATATTTAAATTGCTACTGAAGCCATCTTGCAAATATGCAAGATGGCTTTCTTGCATATTTTGCATACCATTTAGGAATCTTTCATCTGTGCCTTTTTCCATGAAATGTTCAATGTTTTTGCCAGTTGTGTTTTGCTACAAAAACGAAAGTCGTGGCCAAATACCTTTAAGGTATTTGGTTTATTTGAGGTTTATTTGAGCTGTGGCAGGTTAAATAATGTATTGATGCTGCAGAACAAAATGGCTCTGGGCTATCAAAAGTATTCACTTTGTAAATGATCAAAAGATCAAGGAAAAAACATAATGTCATAGGTCACATAATGTCTTCAACTACTTTACAAAGGCATTTTTCATAGATTCCCCACTGGGACAGACTTCCTTGAATCAGTTCAGGAATTGATTTTTACAGTGAGATTCAGTGAAGTCTGAGTAAGACTTTGATTGGTTGTTCAGTGAACATCAAACAGTGTGGGAAACTATTTTAACCACATCACCAATACTAAGTAAAGCTGAATCTTCACAAATGAGCAAAGTAGGCCTGATCTCAGTCGCGTTGCCTATGACATCCCATTGTTTGCTATTATCCCCACTTGTCTGCCATTCAAATTTCCTTGAAGGGAACGCAGGGAAGAATGTTCACACCACAAGGAGATCTGTTGCATCACTGATGTATGATTTCTTCCGTAAGCTCCGTGGGGTACAGTTGTTTTCCCAGAATACAAAAGGCAGCAGCATCACAAAGGGGCTGTGGCGCACCTCTGGCTGACAAAAGCAGCGAGAGCTGTCAGCGACATCACTCAAGTCTTCCTTGTACCCTCCCAAACCCGCTGCAGCCTGTCTGAACTATCCCACCGGAATTGAAAATAGTACAGGCTCATGTCTTTCAGTGAGGCAGCTTAAGAAATACTTTATACAAAACCAGTCTGTTGACATAAAACTGTTATTAGTTCAAGCTGTGCAAAGAAGGCCAAAGAGTGTTTTAAGTTCTATAATGTAGCAGAGTCCATGGTCTTTGGACATATACATATATAAAAGAAAAGCAAAAGTTTTAGAGAAGTATTGTAATCTGCCTCAATGTTTTACACTGGTTGTTTAATTTTTGAGCAACATTGACGTTAATCTTGTGTGATTAATTCTTTACTAACATTTCAATTTTCTTCTTGCACTTTAGGCAGATCACAAATATTTGGTAACAGAAACATCCACTTTGTTCATTTTACCTTAAATATTCACATTACAAATAAATAATTTAATAATATATATATTTATTTAAAGTATTCTAAAGCTAAAACTATAAAATGATGATGCCGATTCAGAACATGCAATGACAAACATTGAATAATGCATTTGCTGAAACATGTTTAATATGGATCAGAAGCAGTGCTTTGATTTTATATCTCATTTCTTGATTGGAACCAACATAGTCTTTGTAAACCCTAACCTGCAGGACATTTTTTTAATTGTAGCTATTTCTTGAGATGAGTTTGAGTGATTAACATGTTCATAAGCGTGGAATATTTAAATGCCATCACATATAGCTATTGTAAGATTTATGTAATGCAGGCTGGAGCCATCAGTGAATTTCTTCAGACTTGGAGGAATTATTTATTATTAATCATAAAATTGTTCCCTATCAATAGAGATTGATGCTTGGTGCAGCATCTGAGGGCTATAGATCACTGTCCCTATTCTGTGCAGACAACAATGTCTTTAGCCCTGCCGCATTTGATTTTATAGATCAGATTGATATAATAAAGAAGATTCAAGATGTAAAAAAACAACAAAATTTGTCAGTGTATCTAAATGTAGGAATCTGATGCTTATATCACCCTGATAGAAACCATTAGTGACCCAAAATTGTTACAGCAGCAGCAAAAAAAAAACAAAAAAACATTTGGACAAAGATTGACTGAGACTCATGGCGGAGACTTGGCTCGGCCATATTGTGTTAGCTTGGAGAATGAGAAAGCAGCATCCATTTTAGCCTTAATGAAGTTAGTGACCCTCTGAAAGGTGACACATTTACCGCCCAAGGGATTTATACACTCCTGCTCTGTGACTCCAGTTCAATATGGAGAGGACAGATTTGGCTCTACGGGGGCAGTCCAAATATACCCTCACAATTTATACTGTGCGACTCATTTTCAGACGCTGCTCTGATAATTAACGCTGGCACAAAGATATTCAATACTTTGCAGCACAAACCTAAACGAAAGGTATTTTGTACCAATCTACATGAGGCATCAATATCAAGACAAATGATCAAAGTTAAATTACATTTAACTTTAAAACTTCTTTTTAATTTCATCTAGGCTTTGACAAAACACAAAACAATGTAGCAATTTTGTTTTTCTAAAATCAGTGTAAAAGACCTACATACAGTGCGTACAGCTGATGAAATAGTCCTTACTTTACTTTGCGCCAGGGTCTAAAGCGTCTTAATTATTTATAACATTCTTACTTATGCAAATACACTAAATAATTTCTACAAGACAGCTTGAAGCTGGGGCCTAGAGGAGCAGTGTGATGTTTGAATGAAGACCTTTCTTTCCTTTGCATGGCCCAGGAAACATAACACTGCAGGCTCTGGGTTGCCTTGGCGCATACTGTTTTACATTCTAATTATCTGCCATGACAGGCTTTATTGCTAAGTCTCTATGCTGAAGCCTCATCCCAGACTCATTCCACATGTGATGTCAATGTTGGGATAATGAGATAAGATACTCTGAGTCCGTAGCTTTGCACACTGGTCTTGTCATTAGCTCTCTTTTTTTTTTCCTTCCATTTTTCCACGCAGGAAACATAAATGTTGGTTCAGTGTGTCTTAGATTGAGTCTCCTAGATTCTTTGTCTTTTTTAGATCTTTATATATTTTGTTTACCTTTTTATATTTTCATTTGTTGCATAACTGTTTATTTTGTGTGATATCCTAGAGTTTTCAATATTCCTGAAGCAAGGCAATTTCTTCCCTCCAGTGTTTGGTCTTTGCGTTTTCTTATCTCACCAGATTTGTTTTGGATTCTGAGAAATCAAAAGGGCATTGACAGTGATTAAAATAAACAGTGCTTTGTTAAGATGTTCATTAAATATTTAACACACTACAGCCAATCTGAGACACAAACAGCGAGACATATTTTTTCAAACTCTAATTAAGCTACCGGGAATTCATCCCATATTGTAGGTAAACAGAAAGAGTCAAGGGAATACCAATGGAAATTAAATGCTCTGCTGGTGTTTTTCTCATTACAAGATGAAATGAAACATTTATAACTGACTTTCATTTCACTAAAAGGCTGACATTTTGTGGGTCAACCCCAGATAAGACTGCAACTTTTTTCTATTTATTTTATGATTCATGAGTTCACTTAGTGCATTGACTACCTCAAATCGATGAAATCCAAACTCACTCCCTGTACTGAGTGAAAAAGAGTACTAAACATAAACTTTTTATTGCATAAATACATTTCTGAAGGGACCATTGATATGAAATTCCCACCAGACATCAGTAATCACCCAAGTAATACACCTTTTATATTCATATTCTATAGTCAGACTATGTTGAAATAGCTAAAATTTCTCAGTTGATATAAAACTGCATTGCTTCTTGTCAGTGCAAAGTAACACAGTCTAGTGTATTTATCAGATGGCCTTCAAACAGGTTTCTTATATCCAAGGCATTGCTCAAGATGGATCTCAAGTAATTGAAAAAGCTCTATCCAATAGCATGTGTCCATATATACATGAATAAAGTTTGATTCATTTTCTAGAAACTCAAAGTTCAACAAAACAAGGACAAGTAAACTACTGATGTTTTCCAGGGAGAAAATCTAGTTGCTTGTTTGAGTCTAGATGCAATACTCTATTCCTCTATTTTATTACACTTAGTATAATTTATGGAAGAATTTGTGTTTATTTCCATATTCGTAGATTATTTTTGGTTGCCTTCAGCATCTACTGTGAATTTCATTTTAAATCACCTCAGAGATATATACAATATAAACATGTTCAGTGCCTTTAGTGTTTTAAATTATTTTATTAACAGTTTTTTTTTTTTTTTTTCCCCCATCTTCTTTCTGTTCTTTTTGCAGCCATTGAAGTAAATTTGAAGAAAGCTCTGGCTGAGGCATCTGAGACCTGCACCCAGGAGTGTCTAATACTGGGCCACTCTGACAGCTGCTGGATGCCCCCAACCCTGGCCCAGTTCCAGAGCCCTGGCAGCAACAGCCCCACCTCTACCCCTACCACCACCACCATCACTGCTGCGCTCCCCTCCTTTGGCTTCCAGGGAGTGAAAGCTAACATAGGTGGCATGGGGGTCATGGATGGCCGCCACACTCTGGGTAGATCTGTCCCCAAAAGAGATGAATTGGACAAAGGGTTCAACCGTCCACAGTTCTACAACACCCTGGATAGACACTGCAGCAGTAAGAAGGAAGACCCAGTGAAGGTCATTCCACTGGCAAGCTTCTCCTCGCCTGGGCAGCACACTCCTACTGGTGGCAGCAGCTCTTTCCTACATGAGCACCAGCTGTAATTCTAAGAGACATATCTTCACTGGCCTGACTTAGAGTAAATAAAACTCCATCTACAGATGGCTTGAGACTTAATGGTTGCTATGTTTGCATACATGTAGATGTATGCAGAATTTCAGTAACTTTGATCAGCCCAAGCTCAGTTTTACCAATGAAGACACACGAGTATGAATGAAACCATGATAATGATGTTCAGACACAATCAAATGGAATCAGTCCGACAGCTTATGCATTTGAAAGAACATGAAAGTCTCAACTCATCACATGCTTGTATTATAAATAAAAAGTAGTTGTATACCAAAGTAGATTATTACAGGAAAAAAAGAGCATTCTTTTGCTTTCTGTTTGGTGATGTTTGCTTAGTGATAAGAAAAAGGGACCCACACACTTAAAGCTTCACAGGCCCAGCTTACAGAGATGGTGTCCTAAAAGACCAATTCCTGGCAAAGATGCAAATGCAAATGCAGTACTTTGTGTTATGAATGAGCTAAATCAGGCTAAATGTTAATTATGAGCTCTGGGCTGGTGGTGTTTCTGTTTAAGTTCTAGTGAAGTATTGCTCTTTATACCAAGTGTAACAAGCTCCTTTGGCAGTGAGAGATGTTGCTACCCGAACATGTTTCAGAAGTCTATTTTGGTCAGGGGACTGCAGAGGGGTTACAAGAGAGAAACATCTACAAAGCATAACTAGGGCAATGGAAGACACATCTTAATCTTTTACATTCTACATTTTCACCATGGACCAGAAAACAAACAACATTCTCAAAACAACACAAACTATTTGCTCATGCACAAATGCATACTCACAATGTTTTCCATATGGTGATTGCAGCATCACTGCCAACCTTATTAAATGTTCACTCCCAGCATTACTGCAGTTGCTTGATCTTGAAAGGCAAAAACAGATGTGCTTTGGAAAAGTAGCTTTTTTTTTTTTTTGCTTTTTTCCCTTTTGTTTGCATTTTCAATTTTTCTGCTCAGAAACCCTTCACAAACACATCTATGGATGCAATTATGGTATTCACAGACTAATTACTTTGATGTGTGATTTCTGCTGTGAACCTTATTGTGGTTAGGGAGCTTAAAGAGATTTGGTTGGTAATCCAGAAATGATACAAGGGCAGAGAAAAAGGTGACAAAAGCTCAGAAACTGTAGTGTTATATACCTCTTTTGTTCTTATGTTATTAGCAAAAGTATTTCACACATCAATTGCTGCAAGTTGGTGAGTTTCTAAGATCTGCTTTTACATTTTGTTGGCACTAGAAAAGAAATCCCAGCCTGCTAGAATTTTAACAGCATTTAGAGTCTAACTGCATTATTTTACTTTGTGTTCCTTCTGCACTTATTATAATAAAAACTGGGATTTCTTTAAGAGGTGCCCCCAGAAAGTCATTCCTCACACGGTTTAAAATGGCGTCTTTGCCCAAACATGGAAATTTTCTCTGATAATAACTACTTCTGACTAACTTGTAACAGATTGGGTGCAGCATAATGTATTGCCACAACAATAAGTAACTTTGCTGATATCCATTTTTCTTTTCTGTACCATCCGAACCAGGTGTCGACATCATCAGGTATGTGACTCATGCAATTCATTTTTTTGTAGCATCCTGCAAATTGGGAGCAGGCCTAAATCTATACCGTAGCACCATATCCTCGAGGGAAGGTGCGAGGCAAATTGTGTTTGTATGCTCTTAGCTATTTTACTCTCTCGAATAATGCCTCTTAACAATATAAAGGAGATTTATCTGATATTCACTGAAATTATCACTTAAGGGGACAGTGTGTCAAGGACAAAGAAAGGGCAGTTCAATTTCACCTCAGTCAATTATGAAAATGAATTGAATTCAAATCAGTCAACTTAGCTACACCCTCCCATACACATCTGTTTGAGAAAATCTCCCCATCTGAGAACCCAATTTCAGCTAATTTACCAATACTTTGACTTTTCTTCTATCTTGTTCTACTTTCTTTTCTTCTCTCATTGTTCTAGCAGACTGAGTGGTATTCCTAATGCATTTTTAATCAAAATGATCGCATATCAAAGGGAGCATACATCATAATGTCAGAGAAAATTGGAGTTTTATCACTGTGCCAAATGTAGATTCAACTCCACATATCAGATACCTGTAATATATTATCCAAAAGTTGCCTGGAAATATTCATAAATATTTTCAGTCTCTTGCCACCTTTGAATTTGCATGGCAGATAAATCTGTTAAAACTCCCCACAGAATTATCAAATAACAATAGATTTGTTTGAAGAGAGGGTTTAGAAATTATTATTTTTTTTGTTGAATTGTTTATAGACCCATTGAAAATTGTCCCTCCCCACCTACATAGGAAGACTAAATCAAAGTTAAATATATTTCTATGGCACACTTAAAAACAACAGCACTTGACCAAAGTGCTGTACAGCTAAAATAATAAATTTATTGAGACTATATTAAATTGCCAATCTATTAGGTGCACTAAGTTCAAAGATCATCAATAATCATTCATGTTCAACAAATATTAACACGTTAAACCACCTCTGGGGTGAGGCTGAAGAGGAAATCCACAAGATGGATGTGCAGCAACTGTATGATTCTAACATCTCAACATCGATATTGTATCAGAGGAATGTTTTCAACATTTTGTTGGACGTAGTCCACACTGAATTAAGGACGTTCTGGAGATAAAAAGGGCTCCAACTCATTATTAGGAAGGCTTACCTAATAAAGTGGCCAGTGAGTGTGTATGTAGTATTGGTATGTAATGATATACCCACAATCGCACTGTAATTAAAATTAGCTTAAACTGTCAATATCCAGTCACCTGTCTTAAGTGAACACAATATTCCCTGTCTTTGAGTATAACAAATGAAGTCAAGAATATAAACCAGTTCCACACAAAGCCCAATTCGTAGGTTCTCTTTTGTTCTTGAAAACTAGGCTACATTTGGTTTTGTCATGCTGTTCCTGATGTATATTGGGTGATGTATTATTATTTTTCTAAACAAAGTCATATCTTTTGAATGCCTATTATTATTTTACAACATAAGGCAGCTCTGGGGAAGTATTTTTTTCTGTCAAGATTACTTTGTCTGTAGAATTATTGGAAAAGTCCAAATGATTAATGGTCACAAGTTTTCACTTTGCATGATTGTGCTCTCAATGTTTTCATATTTTCTTTTGTCATTTCACTGCATAGACAGAAAACTGAAAAAATATATATACATATAAAAAAAAAAACAGCAAAGTCTCTCCTTCCTTACCAGATTCTTTAAGAGTGAGTGTTATAGGTCACCATGTCAACTCTGTGTCATAGTTTGCATGAACTGTTTGGACTTTTGAAGCGACATTCTGACATTTTGTGGACCGTGTGCGTCACGCATCAACATCTTTAGAACCAGTATCCGTGTAGATATTAACTTCTCTTCCTGTTCCTCCATTTAATGGAGCAAGACAAATGTTATACAGTGTACACATTCAAACCTTGTGAAGTTACCATACCACATATACCTCTACAGAGTCACAAATATCTATACCGTCACTTGATCTGGATTTGAAATTGTATATAGCAGTACCCCCTAAGAAATGGTAGTGATTGCAAACTTGAAAGACTTGAAAGAACTGGAATTTACTTGGTTCACAACAAACAAAAAGGGAAATACATAGGAAGTGATGAGATGACAATCTCTGTTGTAATGTAAATGACTACATATGCATAATATTCATGAGATTGAATGTGTTTATAGGTGATCTTGTGTATGTGCAAGTGAGCATGTGTCTCCTTGCAAGTATGAGCGTGTGTATGGGTGTGTGAACTACCACACACCTTACTGAACGATTTTGTGTACACAAATGTATCTTGTACAAAAAGAATATAAAACATGATAGAAGACTTAAGTATATGCTTGTAAATTAGTCATCTGTGAGTCAGGTAAAGTTTGCTTTAAGAGACGGCTTCAATGCTTGCCAGCAAATCTGTATTAGTCCGTTAAAGCTATACGGTCTGTGTTGTCATGCCTTTGTAAGATATCCACCTTAATTCTATGAAAAAATACCTTGCTATGAATTTTAATTGAGCCATTAAATATTGAGACCTCAAAGAATGCACGGATCCAGTTTTTTCTAACTGTTTCTTCTTGTTTGATGTGATTCTTCCAGCAGCTTTTTTTGTATTACAGTAATAGACATGATGTAACAAATATTGTCAGTATTTTTCTCATGACAGGTGAAATATTGTGTAAACCAAGCACAAAACGGTATGAGGCAGTTTTAGTTTTCAAAACCTAAGACAATAATGAAGAGGGAATTGTTTGAGCTTTGAAACACAAGTGGAAGTTAAAAAGCATAAAATATTTTCTTGTGACTGAAGAGTTTTTGTTGGAAGAAAATTTAACCAAACTTGAAGAGGTAGTCACTAAGACTAACCTAAATCACCTAACTACTGAATGTTGACCTCAGAATAAACACAGCAGTTCTCAGAGGTTTAATGAGCATTAGTGTCCAAAACAGTATCACACTGGAAAGTTCCAGAAAATTACCTGTAGAATTAAAATTCTTGTAGAGCAGTGGTAAGAGGATAATCGAGGGGGGCAAAGAGCATTGTACAAGTCCATATCTGACACCATCAATCATGGCCATCCAACTAAACTTACATGCTTGGTAAAAAAGAAAACATTCATTAGACAAGCAGCAACAAGGTTTATAGGAGCTCTGGAGAAAACCTGTCAACAAACTTATATTACTTACAAACTGACAGTTTGTTTTGAACAGACCACACCTAATATAAAACATAGTTTAGCAGCATCATGCTAAATTGTCAGAGGTAAAGTTCAATACAGGACAATCCAGAAAGTAAACCTGATACCTGAGCTACAGTATAATTGTTTAGAGCTGAGGAGATTCATTGTTTTAGAATGAACCAGTCAAACTACAGACATATATTCAAAACTAATATCTTTATAACGATAGCACATTGGACATTTAAACAACCTAATTGGATGTTATTTGCATTCATTTGGCCACATTATACTTCATTTTCTTTGGTTCTAATATCAATCCTCCATTTTCTATTTTAGGGACAGTAGTAGGGCTTCCTAAAAGTTTCTACAATGTAAGACGAATGCAAATAGGCATGGCTTTATAGACCTTACAAACACAGTATTTTTTCAGAAATAGTAAGGAACAAAAGGCTTTTTCATTTTGATTTACAAATATAACTATTTTCTCCTTTTACTTGCACAGAAAAAGTACTGTAATGTCAACTTTGAAATGGATGAACCCCTCTGCAAGAGATGTTATCAAAGATGCGATTCATATTTTCACAGAAATGTTATCTTTATTTTATAACGCCATAATTGCTGAGAAGTGTGCAATACTGAATGTCTGTAGTTATGTCTCAAACAGATGCAGGTTCACACCAAACACCTTCGGTCATATTCAATATATTAGAATATGACTGAAGTAATTTTTTTTATTTCAGTAACTGCATTTACTGAGTGAAACACAATATAGCGATTAATTTACAAAAACAGACTGTTTTCAAGTCTTTTTTTTCTGACAGTTGCTTGCAGGTAAAGGAAACATGACATTTAGTTTCTTGGAAGGATGAGAATATTTTATCAGACCAATAAAATAAAAAAATATATTTTCAGTACAGATATGTGGGCTTCATATGAATCATATGTTTAATTCATGGCTAAAGGTTAATTTTCAAAGGGTTCTTATAATCTGACAAACAAGCCTCATCAAAAGACATGTTCTTATTTATTGAGTATGACCTCTGACACAGTCAGATCTTTGCTGTATGTACTCTAAATGTTCTAAATGTTTATCAAATGTATCAGATCAAAACATACACAGATCTGCCAGTCAGAGTAGACCACTTAGTGGTGGTTTAGTCACAAAGTGTCAGTTTCTTTTTGCTATAAAATGCTATTTTTTGCAATTTGAACTAAGATCCAAGCCATCAGTGTAGGTGCCGGGTGAGGTGAAGGTATTTGAATAATTTCAGAAGAAAGAATTAGGCCAACTAGAGTTAGTCAACCAAGTAGACAGGATGTGAACAGTATAAAAAGGAAGACAGAAAAAAATATAATTTCAGACAGAATAATTTTCCACTGAGGAATAATTAAGAATATTTCTATTCAAACTTTCCACTGATTGCAAAAGGTGATGCACTTACTTCTGCTGTCTGCTTTTTGTGTTCCTACCTTTATGAGGCATTTGTTACTGATACAGAGTTCACAATGAAATCTGTATCAAGCCATCAGTGTAGGCTTGATACACAGATGACCCAGTGTGTGTGCTTTGGCCACACTGGGTTCAGAACACACTGAGCATCATTCATAGCCTTTATAGATATTGAGAGTGAAACTTGGAGTGCACACTAACAGCACAAAGATAATGTTATGTTGGAGACTTTCATTGTGTTAGTTGCCTTGGTTACACATGAACTCAAGATTTTGTTTGTTTCATTTATAAACACCACTGTATGGGGTCACACATTTTTGGAACATAATTGTAGGTCATAATTTGATCTTACGCAAACTAATCATGCACACCTAAAGGGCAAGTGTTTTATATATACACTGATTTTGTGCATTTGAAATGAAAGCAAAATTAGAAACGGCAGAAGTCTAAAATGACATGAGTCATTTTACTTCACTGAAAGCTTTGCTCAAAAGCAACTTTCTGGTGTTGATTTAATCTTCCTTTAAAATCAACCCATCTTTAGCTTGGCTCTCTTGAGTGGAGATGTTACATTTAGATCATTTTAAACAATGAATGTACATGTACAACAATGGTATGTTTTTCCATCACTTTTTTATAAAACAAGGAATAAAAAAGAAGAATATGTCAATCTAGTAAAAAAATAAATGAACTGACTTTTAAACATCTGTTGTTAAAATCCAAACTGGGATATGTATCCCTTACAGTCATATTCAATAAATAGTGTACTATGAGCGTACTGTAAGTACACTAAACCCCAGCCTGTTCAGCCTGGGGTTTAGAATTACATTTCTTTGGAACATAATTCCAATTTTTTTCAGAATTTCCCTATTTACATTTGTTTTGTAGCTCATATCTAAAATATTTGAAAGAAAATGTAATTTGGAAGCTACGAGTCACATTATTAGCTGCCATTTGGAAAATAGCCAATCCTTGAACACTATTCATAAACCCAAGAGCAGCGATAAGGAAGACATTTGCTTCTGCAATAGTATCAAGATGGTTTTCAATGTGCGTGTTTGGTGTTTGAACTATTAAAATAGATAGTTATAAAGGCATTTTTAGAGGAGGTCTTATTTATTTATGGATTTCAGATATTTACGTTAGGTTGTGGTCCTAACCCCCACAAATTTGGTCCACTGTAACTTTTGTAAACAACAATCTTAATGCAGGTATTAAACATACATTTTATTAAGTGAACATTTCCATTTAAAACACGTTAAGTCTCATGTAATATTCTAAAATTGAACAGAGCAGGTTGTTTTTTCTTTAAAATAATAAAAAAAGATATATAGGCTTGAAAATAGTCTATGTATTCAGTCTATTTAATATTCTCCACTCATGGAAATAATTAAACTTTTCAATAACATTCTTATTTATTGAATATGACGGTTTATTAATTTAAACAGAATAAAACGTATTTTAGATCTAAATGGAAACAATTCACTACTTTCTATCTTTTTATTCATTCATCCTTCTATGTAAGTCATTATCCCATCCATGTAAAATTTAAAGCCTCAAAGCGTCTCTTACAGCCTCAAGCCCTCAAGCTACTTTGCGACCTGAGGCTGTTTTTACCTTAATGCTTTACCCACTATTTATTTATGAAAATATGTGAGTCCTTTAAGAGGAAACCTCCAGCACACATTACAGCACAAGGGTTGATGTTTACAGCAACAGGACATGACAGAATTTCTCAGTACTTGTGAGACACAAAGAGCCATGACACCTAGCTGGTAACTCTCCAAAGCCTCTCTGGACTGTGTCATCTCAAAGTCTCCTCAGCATATGTTCAGTCCCCGGTCTCCTTACGGAGTCTGCTGTGACCTGCTCTGTTAGTTTTCCATGGTAATTGGCTAATAATAAGACAGTGACGGTCCAAAGAATATCTGCACTGTCAAAACACATACCCAACAACAACAATCTGTATTTTCAGTAATTACTGCATATTTTAGCAGAAAGAAAATGTGATTTTACCAGCAGGCTGACACATACAAGCACAATACAAACTCCTTACCAATATGCTAACAAGCCCAACTCATTGTACGCCAGCTTAGTTCTCAAGGTGTCATCTGTTCAAGTGTCAAGAGAACATATAGAGATCGTCAAATAGTACACTCATTTTAAATTGTAATTAAACTGGCCATCAGGTACCCAGAGGCTGTTTAGTCAACAGCAGGGTACTAATTACTATAAGATGACCTTTGGAATAATATCTGGTGAATTATTCATAGTTGAGAAAATTGCTTCAGAGATATGCCAACGACATCCAAGGGACGGACAACTGTATACACAAAGAAATGTTTTAGGCAGGCCATAAAAATGAGGTCATTTCTGAAATAGCTGTTTTTTTGTAGGAGACAGTTGATGCCCTGCACAGAGGCTTAGAAAGAAAAATATGGAGCTCTTCCTTATAAAGGAATGTAAGGGATTAAATAACTAGGCTGGTTCATTACAATCACCATATAAATTCTTACTGAATTTACCGTTGCCATGTAGCCATTGTATTACGTATTAAAGCTCAAGTTCAGTGTTCAGAATCTAAAGTCATCACTCTGCAATCTTTGGATTCTTTTTGAACTATCTTGCTTGCTTTTTAAACATTTTTCTCAATTTCTCTCATGAAAGCTATTTTGTGCCACAATCCCAAACACAATGGAAAAGCATGCCTTTTAAGTATAAATGTAATCCTCATCAGGTTTTCACTTGTCTAAATTTTTCTCAAATAAAGAATGAATACCTTTCTAATAGCAATTCAGTAAAATATCACTTAATTTAAGGGGACATATTTTTCAATATTTCTTTTGTAACAGGTTAAAATTCACTCCTAACAATGTTGCACTAAACTTACTGATAGTTTTGCTGTTTTTGTTTTAAAGTAAGTCACAAATTAATTTAAATCAGATATGGCAGGTTAACAAATTAAAAACAACTGCCTAGAGAAAAATACCAAAAATTACTATTTGTTTATGATGATGTTCAACAAACAGTGAGCTTGTAGTCTAATTGGAAGAAACCTATTGTTCCATAAAAACAGTGGAGATAATAACTGACACAAAAAGATAGGGGAAATGAGAGAGCAAGCTGTGATAAAATATTCCAACAAATTCATCTGCCTGAAGTGACTTTCACAACCACTAGCAGCATCGGCTCCCTGAGGCTTCAGGCTGTATTTCTGTAGGGTTTTCCGCAAAGAGAGGCCAGCAATCCTAAAGAGTTTATTTCCTGTCTGCTCAACCTAGAGGGACACTTTTCGGAAATTACTCCTGAGACCTTCAGCAAAACTCTTCTTCATATTGTTGTGTGACATAAATACATAAAAAGTCATGAAACTAGTTCTCAAAGCTAGATCAATGTGTGTTACCCGGTGAGTGATCGTGGAATGTGGTTGTCAAAAACACTGGTAAACCAAATTCAATGAATGGTGGAAGAATAAAAGAGATACTTATATTTTTTATATTCTACGTGTCCTGCTTAGGGTTAAGTGTTTTTTTTTTCCTCAAGGACATAACATATTGAGTGAGGCAACATACTGTGATAAAACAGTTGAAACATTCATGACCTTTTAAACACTTATCGTGGCAGGTGATATGTTGAAATTACATGCCAGCGCCACAGAAATTATGCCAATGAAAAAGTCAATTAGCAGTCTTTTGAGGTGGCGACGTGTCCTTATGTCGTGTCAGGCCAGCCTGAAGGAGTGACTTTCATCGTAGAAAGTCTAGTTTGACCCCATGTCGACCCACTAAGCTGTTTTATTTTTGGGAGCATTTCAGACAACCGCTAACATTAAAGAGAAAGGTCACTGTAGTTTTTTGTGGTTGTTTTTATAAACGGAATATATATGCACATATTTTACTTGTTAAAAAGAGAAAGCAAAAGCATTACAAGTGACATTTTAGGCAAGCATTGGTTTAAAAAAAGTGAATGTGAGCTTTAAATTGTATTGTCTTTGTAGCTGCTCATCAATGTATATCTTTACAGTGGAGTTAAAATCATGTTAATTAACATGTATTTTGCAAGAGGTATATATTTCTTAACTGCAATTAAAATGTGTATTTCTAGAAGGAGTTTAGACATATCTAAGTGTAAGATTAAAATGTTCACTGAATAATACTTTTGATTTTGGGCGCTTCAAATATTAATAATTAAAGAATTGTTTAATTTATTCACAATTTCTTCACCTTTGTTGTGTTTCTTCACTTGCTTTAGCTCATTGGGAACAAATAAGACATAGATCCTTATGAGGAATGTCTTATTTTTCAGAATAAAGATAAAGGTAGGTCTTTATGCCTCACTTGGGAATCACTGGTTCAGCTATGCTTGTGGGGCTAAAATGTTAATGGTTTTCCACCTGGCTAAAAAAAAGTTGATACATGTATAACACTGGCATGCCTGATAGGTAATGAAAAGGAACAGAGCTCATACCCTGCCCTTTTCGCAGTTCGGAAGTAGATCAGTGAAAGTGCTTTAGCTGCGAGTTCTTTGAGACAGTATCACAGGGCAGCCACAGTGCCTGACAAGCCTGTTCATGTTCAGCACACATGCAGCTTTCCTGCAGTTCAGGCAGGTCCCTGAAGCTCTTCCTCCATGGAGTTTATTGTCAGAGTCTATCCGATGATAGGATGCCTCTCCCTGCTCTTTGAAATCCGGAAGATCAAACGAAACAACAATGTTGAAGCAGACTGGGTTATGTTTGTTCTTTGAATATCTAATAAAGTGTTATGGTTAGAGGTCTTATTTGTTGTTTCATTGTTGTAAGATCGGTAAATTAATGATAAAGTGATGATAAATTAAGCAAATATCTATCTATCTATATCTAAAACATTACAGACAGTTCTGTCAAAATGCTATTTTTCGCAATACAAAAAATGGGACTATAATATATAATTTAACTTTATCATTCATTATTTAACAGAAAACAAACAAATATATTGAAGTAAACTAAAATGTTCTCAGAATCTGTCAGACTGAAATAACCTCTCTTCACATGCTTCTTCTTGTGACACCTCACTGTTTCCATCAAATTAAATCTTGGCTCTGGCCAGACATCCCCAAAATGTAATTATCATTCTGCTGAAGTCATTTGTTTCCTAATTTTGATACTTTTTTAGTGTCATTGTAATGGTGAAAACCAAAATCCCTCTTTAACTTCAGCTTTTTAGCAGACACTTGAAGATATTGGAGCAAACTATACTGGTATATAAAACTGTTTATGATTTCTTCAGCCTCAACAAAAATCCAAGTTCCATCTTAAGAAAAGTTACCCCTGAGCACAATGCTGCCACCACTGTGTGCAGTCATGTGTATGGTGCTCTTTTGTACCAAAAGTGCCTACCTACCTACCTATTTCCCTAGAATAAAAATAAATCAATAGTTTTATGAACATAGAAATGTTGCTGTGTACTTGCAAAGAATGAATGGGAGCCCCAATCTTAGGTGTGGGCAATATATCTTACGGTGAAATGTCACTAATTTGGTTAATCTTTACAAAGCAGTGCTATTCTTGGAATTCAACCTTTACTTTCAAGAACATCTTTTGCACAATGGCAACAGAAACCATGGTGGGCTGAAAAGAGAAGCAACAAGGAAAATCAATATAGCAATTATGTGTGCAGATAATGGACATCAAGGTGTTATTTGGAGAAACAGAAAAGAAAAGGTGACGTAAAGCCAATTCAAATAGCAGTAACATTTCACTGGCTCAGATCTGGTGCTTCTGGCATAGATTTATTGTCATCAGTCTCTATAAAAGAACATACACCTTTTTTCTTTTTGTAGGATGTTGTTTTTCCAGCTTTGCCACAGATGAATTAGCATTGTTTCACACCATCTAATCACTGAGCTCTTCTTTATGCTTGCACACAATCGCCAGCCTCAGTTATAACTCTGATCACTATTACGTTTCATTGGCTGCAACAACAAACACTGCAATTACTTAATTGAGAATTCATACAAAAGTCACACTTACACACACACACCCACACACCTATTCAGCCTTCCTTTTTACCTTCTCAGAAAGGGTCACCTCCAGCTCTGTCGAGCTTTGCAGGTGGGTCATAGATCTGGATGTGATAACTGGAGGGAGTTTAGAGAGCAGACATTTGACAAGCATGACAACGCTCTGACAGCCCTCATTGCGCCATGATTAATGACTGACATCCCTGTCGCCTGTCTCATTCAGAATGCAAATGCAGTGCTGTGAAAAAATGACCCTAATGTGACTTGTAACTGGATGCAGAAAGTAGCACATGAAGCAAGAATGTCAGTGGTCTCTTGGCTGCTTAAACCAAGTGTATTGCAGGATACACTACAAAGATGATGGGCAAGATGCTCCAGTAAGACGGAAAAACACTAACAGATAATTTTTCATTTCCAGAAACACATTGGCAGTTTGTTCAGGAATGTGTCAATATTTCTAAGTTAGAAAATGTTTATAATCAGTCTCTCTTATAAAGTAATTCCTATTTGGCTGCTTTGTTAAAAAACTTTTTTTCCCCCAACAATGAAGTGTTGGATGTCACTATGTTATAATAATAATTAAAAAATTGAAATAAAACAAAATGGAAAAAGGCAACTTTGTCAGCCAAAGTACAAAAATTTTGTTTTTTACATGCTGTTTAATAAATATTGGCTAATTAATCAATTTATTTATTTAACATTTATTTGTGCAGATTTAATAAACTATGTTGTATTTTCTTTCCTACAAAATGTTGCAAATAGTATAGTGTGACACTTAAAAAAATTTAAATATCTCATAAACCTTTAAAGCCATTAATATTATTTTTTTTAAATTCCAAAAGGAGCTAAATTAATTATTTAAATTGCCACATCATAAAGTCTTAGGTGCTAGATAAATTTGTTAATAACTCATAAATAAGTGAATTACTGGATAAGTAACCTTCTGAATGACTGAGAGAGCGAGTCAGTGATTATTACTGACAGTAAAGTGAGCCTTCTTCTGTGTGTGAGAGATGGAGAGAGTGTGTGAATGACTGAGCTCGCCGACTAAGCTGCCATCACTGACAAGTCCCACTCAAAGTCAAAGTTCTCTTAGTAGATCTGACAACATTCAGGTTGACTCTGGCATCATCCTTTATTTTCTCTCTCTTTTTCTCCCTTTCTTAACAGAGTTTTGCCTGTCCAGAATTGGTGCCAATCTCAACCTCATAATATTTTATGAGTGATTGTCTGAACTGCATGAACAAAAGGTTCATAGGTAAAGGCAAATTAAAGGTGAGATTTATCAATCATTCTTTGAATGATTTGCATAAAAATTAAGCTCACTCAGAGGGGCCCTATACATTTCTTGTATGATTTTAGATCACAAGATTCATTTATTTGTCCATTGTTTATTTCACACATGAAATTCTGAAAAATAAAACACACACACAAGCAATCCACTTATTTTTTCCACCTGCCTAATCCTGCCAGTCAGGGTAGCAGGTGACTGGAGCCTAAATCTAGCAGTCAATTGGCGAATGGTTTAGAACACCAGGGTCCACACAAAGCATGAAACTAAAATATTCTCCTCAGCATAAAACCTTGGAAAAACTACAAAAGATTAAAATGTATACTGTCTTTTTTAGTCATTGCATGAGAATAAGAGTTGGGGTGAAATAGTGATGTTAGAATTAGTAATGTGTGGCAGGAAACTAAGGCCCTGTTTACGCGACAACAATTTCTGGTAAAAATGGAAGAATTTTGTTGTGTTTGTACTGTACATTTACATGAAACCACCGAATATTTCCTCTGACAATGGCACAGATTAAAAACGGGTTCCAGAGTGCAATGGTTCTAAAACGTACCGGTGTCCGTTGTCTTGTAAACAGAGTAAATGGATCTTTTCTGTCAGGGAATCCCTAGCTCATGCATAGTATGACGCAAAACCTAGCTGCTTCCTACAATCCACAGAAGAAGAAGAAACTACTGACAATGCTGGTGTTTCTACAATTTGTGTTTCCTCTTCGGGTAAAGTTCCCCCAGCGACTCTTCACCGCTCCGCACCGCCCAGGTGGCAAAATATACGTGTGCTTGTTCAGCAATCATAACAAACACTCGCTTGTTAAGCGCTCTTATCTAGAGAACTACGGACACCGTAAAAGTTCAAACAACGTGTTTCAGAAAAGTTAGCCCACTTTTTCCCAACTGCGCCCTAATCAGACGCACATAGTGAGTGTTTTCCCCCAGTATCTGGGGGAATGGTACCTGATGGGGAAACAAAAATTGACGTGCTTTCAAGTAGAACGTTTTTTTTAAACACATGGGCACTTAGTTTCAAAGAACCTAGCACCAACTGGTGGCGTGGCGAGAGCATTACGTGTTTTCAATGTGTACCATTACTGTGTAAATAAAGATTGTAATTAGAACGTCTTCATGTAAATGTGTTAACAGAAATGAAACAAAAATTCCATTTTCGTTGGATTATTGTCATGTAAACAGGGCCTAAAGCTATAAGTTACTCTAAATACACAACGCCATGGTAAAACATGGATGGTAGCAATATCGTTCTGTCGGAATCCTTGTCTGCTGGAGGGGCCAGGAATTGCATCTTGCGTCAAAGCACTGTTGCCATCACAATGTCAGTTTGTGAAATGGTGTAATAACAAGGGTAATGCATTAATGCTACATATATCTATAGCATATTTGCTAGTATAAATGGACTTTATTTTCCTCAAGAGATGAAGAGTCTGGGGGACATTTGGAAATACTAAAACAAGAAAAGTGACCCAAAAGTTAAGCTTATTCACAATCAGTGTCACAATGTTCAGCAGAATATTTCAATGAAACAGTATCGCAATGAAACATTTTCTTTGAAATCCTGCAACTCTTTAAACTATCATTTCCTTTCCACTTCACTGTTATGCATTGTAAAGTGGAAGGCTTTACACAATGGCAGTGTGTTTGTGCCAATACAAATCCCAATAAAATTGACTAAAGTTTATAATTGTAACATGACAGAATTAGGAAAAGTTCAATAATTAATTATATTTTTGCAGGGAACTGTGCACTACAATTTAATAGATTTTAAGATGTGGATGGAACTAAATCTTGAAAATGAACTCCAAGTGTATCGCATGAAAAAATCATTAACACAAAAATATTAGCATTTTTGGAAAGACTTGTCATTGAGTAGGTGCTCTTGGTGTTCTTTTGCAACAGCTGGCATCACAATTTCATGAATATGCATAATTGTGAGTATAATATTTGTCATTGAGAGTTTTGACAGGAACTGCAAGTTCATTTCTCAGGGGCATTGCGTTCCAGAAGCAGTAGCTCTGGTCGACATATGAACGTGAAAATAAAATCTAACTCCTAAAAAAACAAAACGTTTTGTTACTAGAACAGCTGAATATATTTTCAAAATTCTTCACGCCCATATCGCAGTGTCGGTTTGTCACACTATGGTGTTGCTATGTGCCTGGCCTTGATGAATTGCCATACAGCTATTCAATAGTCCCACGCACAGCAGCACATCATATGAACAAGTGCCTTAATGAACTCTTTCAATTGTATATTTAACGCAACATAAAAAGCCAAGTTTGAAAGACATGAATTTTGACATACATAAAAACTGCTTTTCTCACCAAATATTATTAGGTTTTAAGAAATTAAAGCTGACACTGATATATTCTGAATCTGTCAATGAGTCAGTTTGTTAAATTTTCAGACGAATGCTATACCTAGATTTTCCAAACACTTATGAATTGGAGCAATTACCGACACAGACCAATCTACAAAGGCAAGAAAAGAGAAAAAAAAATCATTGCGACCTTCAGTTGCGATCTCTCTTTGATTGTCTCTTTTGCAATTACCGAACAAACTGTAAAACCCACAGCAAGGGGTGGGGGTGCAGGGGAAAAATTCACCCAGCAATGCTCTTGAGGGGAGAAGGGGAGAACACCGTGACACCCTTCATCTAATGGGAATAAATTATTTTAAAAAAGAGCAGGAAACAGACCTGCATTTAAAGACAGTCGATTATGCCAAAGTACAAAAAGAAGAGAGGAGTCGTAATGAGCAAACTTGATATTCTCAATGTGTTATTGCTAAAATCAGGCAAAGCCGCATGTCTCTTGTGAAGCTCCTCATTATACTGATTGTATAATAGATATAATCAAGTCACAATGTCCAATTAAGTGTCCATAAGCATTTCTCTGCAGGGAAACAAAAAAAAAAAACACTAATACAAAAAAGAGAATAAATGTACAGCTGACATTGTGGGTGTGATTATGTGAAACAACGGGGCTGGTCCTAATCAGAGACTTATTTGAGGATCCAAGTGTGTGTGGAATACATAGCAGAGAGCTCTGACTTATATCGGGTATATGTTGGAGGCAGCAGGATGCGAACAAACCGTCCTTTCCAGGTAGTTTGAGTGATTGCCTAATCCCCTGTAGCGAGATGATTGCAGAGCAAGGTCAGTTGGAAGGCTCAGACTGATTGAGTGCTGTCTGTGGTCGGGGGCTTGCTTGAGTCTCTGATGCCATTAGATGGACAGCGGCTGAAGATTCACTCCGGAGTTTTTCAACAGTTGAGCTGAAAATGTCCACACAGAATGACACTGGGGTGCCGCTAATCACTGGATCAAACAGATGGGAAAAAAACAAACAAGAATTTCATTGACACATTTATGGGACACGTTTATAGGTGATGCCAGATATAAATGAACATGCTGCACTAATGTTTATTTTTAATCTCCATCAAAAGAAAAATGTTTTCCATATCATTTTGTTTTAAAAACGTGAAAAATGTTTAGTTTTAAAATGAAATTAAAAGCAATTCCTAAATGCTATATCCCATAGCAATGCTTGATTTTTATTTCCATACCATAAAATTACTTTTTGTATTTAACTTTCACAAGTTAAATGCTGTTGTAGGTATAGTCAAGTTCTATAAAGCTTATAACTGGCACCATTTTTCCAACTTTAATTTTACCTAAACTTTAATTTAGTTGCATTGAGTCACAACCCTTTAGCAGTAGTGGACAGTCACTTGCGTTGATTGACTTTACAGCAGTCCCTCACACAGTAAAGAAGAATAAATCCCCTTCAACAGGAAGAAACCTCCAGCAGAATCTGGCTCAGTGCGAACGGCCATCTGTCACAACCAACTGTGTGAGAAGTCGGAGCAAATACAGAAAAAACCCAGAGGAACTGAAGTAGGTCTAGTTTTTACAATAATGAAAAGTAAAACATTAATAGCAGGAGAGTGAGATTCTTTAGTTGTTGGCTGGATTATTTCAGTCAATGCTCCCCTCCAGGAAGGTATCACAGATAAATAGCGATTCATAAATTAGTAAAAGTAGATTTTCACAGCTAAATGGAATCAGTGTAAGAGCTTTAGAACTGGGTAGATGTGCGCTAATGCCAGGAGGAATGTTGTGTAAGAGCGTTACCTTGAAGATATACAAACTGGCTATGGTTTGACGTCTTTTGACAAAAGTTGCATTGAAAACAAAAAAAGTCTGGCAGAATTAAGATAGATATTATTTCTGCTCACGTTCTGACCAGCATTATTACACTGGTGTGCACACGCATGCATCAGTCCATCCATCACTATGTCACTAGAAAAGCCTGATTTATTTTTGAGTTAATTTTAGCGAGTCATGATGTGGTTGTTCAGGTTTCAATTTTCTCCACGTTACAGTTACACTTATGAGGATTTATCTCCACTATTGGATTTGACAATCCTACAGTAGACTCAGTAGTCTGAGTCTAAACATGCAGAGGGTACATTTAGAGAAATTTGTTATTTATTTTACATGCTCTCCTGAAGTAAGATGTTTTGTGTTGACAGAGGAGACAAAGGAAAAAAATACAAACAATAGTTTTTGCCTTGTAAACCTTATGTTCAGAAACAATATCTGTGGTTGCCTAGATGGTCAAACTGTTTATCTTCTGGTTAACTGTCTTAGCCATGGCATGATCTACGTTGTGTGCTCCTCCCTTAGGTTTGAATTGATTTTTGCCTTACATTTTCTCATAAAAATCCCCACTCTAGAGGTTTACTTCACCCATAAAGCATGGGCATACATGATCTTTCCTGAAAAAATGTACACAATATGATATTTGATCTGAACCCTACACATTTTTTTTTCTCTGATTATAGCCATAGAAAGAGACGGGCTTCAAGACTGCAGTTATACACCATGCATTGTCATCTGGATGTTGATGTGCATAGCTGCTTTTCTGGATATTACTCAAAAGACTTTTGCATCAAAACTTCCATTTAAAGTTACTCATTCTCTTTTATAAAACAGCAGAAAGACCAAGTCCAGGTTTTTTTAGGGTTTCTGGCTCTAAAATATGATGGCATTTGTCTTTTTTAAAAGCCTTTCTGTCCTCAAGTTGTCTTGTGTTTTGCTAAAATAGTTAAGTGCTATTATACATGAGACTACAATGGAATAAACTACCTTCTTACATGTACATTAAAATACCAAGGGAAAGCATTGTTCCGTGTATCAAACTCCTCTAGTCTGCAGCAGAAATCCTTTATGCGGACATCTCTGTGACAGCTCTTTGGCAACTTCTGCGCCTGTGCGCCACAAGCTCCCTAAGCTGACTGTTTGGATCAAGTGGGAAGAGGCAGCAATCCCAAAGAGAACAAAATAGCAGATCCCAGCAGCTTTCACAACCAATGCTATGAGATTTACGACAGAAAGAGGGAAGGATGTGAACATATCAGAGTGTGTGTGTTTGAGGGAGAGAGTAAAAGGGGGAGGGAAAGAGATGTACTTTGAAATCATCTGAAATGTCAGACAAATAAGATTCAGGAGAAGTATTATGTTTCCCCTAAGATGATGCTGTAAAGCTTAAGTATACTACAAACACAAAAATGCAAATGATTATCAAGCTCTACCATTTGTTTAAAAATCCTTTGAAAAAGCAGTGAAAGGTTTTTCCCTGCGCACTTGTCAAGTTTAAAAATGAGGCAAAATAGTATACAAGCTTATACAAGAAACAAACCAAAAACATTTATCACCTTAATATAAAATACAAAAAGTCGAATAACTGCAGTAATATTAAACTTACTCACTTTTGTTGCTGTAGCTGCTTGAGTGCTTTACTTTCGCTACCCTGACAGGATGAAATCCAGGACAATTTGGAAGAAAAAAAGCATCTGCAATAAATCTCACATGCATTTATTTTAACCGTTCTATTAAGCTAAAGTACTTGGAGAAAACTGAGCTGTACAGGGTGAAAATACACAGGAAGCTAGCCCACACAGAAAAGCCCTCTAGCCAAAATTCCCACCACTGGCTGTGAGACAAGATGTCACAAGCAGACATTTGTTATTTATGAAATATGATGACTTTCCATTATTTAAAGTACTGAGTTTTGCATTTACAGAAGGCCCTCAGATCTAAGGGGAAAAAAAAAAAAAAACATTTCAAAGACTAAAATAATTTAATTTACAAAGTAAAGAAAGATATCAACACACCAAATGGAAAGGAGAATAAAATTAGTGAAAAAAAGAACCATTATTTTAACTAATTTTACTCTGGGTCAATTTGCATTAAACCACATTATATGAGTTAAATTTTATGGTATTTAAATAAACAAATCATAGGTTATTCAAACCTCACATTTAATCTATATTGGCATATTATTTTCAAAGGATTTTAGTATTACACTCTATTCTGAGCAGAAACATTTGGGGAGAAAATGCATAAGATTATAACCTGTGATTACCAACTAATTGCAGCCATTATACCAAATATACACACTTTTTTTTACTATTCTATTGGGTTGCATGAGGAAATGGTAACTGGTTTTAAAATTAGCGCCTTTTCGGATCATACCTACCACATGAGGCACGCTTTAATCCCCTAGCTGCACTCAAAGCGTATTCATACAGTGCTATGCAGATCATGCTATAAATCCCAAAAGGCAGCTTGAGGTTAAGTGTCTTGCCCAGGTAACATCAGCATATGGTGAGGGAAGAAGGAAGTGAACCCAGACTGTTGTGATTGCAGCACTTCTATTGCCAAAGCTCAGGGGGAAGAATTTGATGCACTTCTGACTTGATATTGAATGATTATTATAGAAATTATATACAATGTTTCTCCATGTCTATTTCTATTATGAAATAGATAAAGACAAAGAAAGATAAAAAAGCAATAAAGTGCAGACTTAAAATCATAGCTAATTTTAACCCCTCTCCAGTTTCATATTTCATTATTCATCTCTTCTATTATTCATCTCTGTTTCCCTCCCTCTCATAATCCTCTAAACCGCATCCAGGTGTGCGCTCTCTGTTCTCAAGCAACTGAGCTTTAAAGAAACTGGCAGAATTGGTTTCACTTGGCTGGCCGCTCTACATCATTTAATGTATTCCACTCTATTACCACTTTTGTCTGACACCTCATTCCTTTCTACCAATATATGAGGGGGTCATTCAATAACTGACACCTCTCTTCCATACCGTAGTCACATCTCTGTTGCTGTTTGAGCATGTGTCACAGCTGAGAGGCCTGAATTTCAAAAGATAGATTTGCTGACAGAGACATCCCATCACTTGCTGTGTTGAGGCTAGCACAGGAAATGCTTCACTGTGAAGGTGCAGTAGCCTTGTCACTTTTATCTGAGGTAATTGATCACAGCAGACAACAGTTGATGTGTGCAAGTCAATTGTGGGGGGCAAAGGGAGGCTGCTTATTCAGATAAAAGATCTCTTGTATTTCACTAGTCACTTTTATTGATGTGTTGTTGTCAGGACTGACAGGAAAAAATTCTTAAATTCCTGAATTTTGGTCAGACCCGAGGATGTCTGATTAATTTTATGACATCTTTCTGACTGATTTCCCAATAAGGGCATACAATTCCTAACAAGATGCAATACACACACTGGAGATGCATTTAACTGTCATAGTGCAGGTGCAGAGGGAAAACCACTCTAGCTAAAAAAAAAAAAAAGCATACCCTGGGAGTTCTCAAATGCCGATTAGCATTCAAGGACTTTGTGATTCATTAGTGGCCCAGCAGACTGGTTAGATGGAAGCATCTGTTATCTGGTTCTAGTCCTTATGCCATCAATGTCAGAAATAATCACATACAACAGGTGGTTTTCTGTTACAGATTCTACAGGTAACATGAAGCTTGCTGCAATGCTTTCCATTATTTTGCATTGCTTATACTCAAGGTGATGAAATTCTGAGGAAATTTGAAAGCTTTTCAAAGTACAGAAATACCTTGATTTATATAGAAATCTTTTTTCCTCACTCTTTTCTAGCTTGGAGTTCGGACTGCCATTTACGAAAAAGTGATCAATGGAACAGTGTAACATCTAGAAACAAGTAATTGATAAATAATTGTTTAAAAAGTTGCATACTATTCAGTATACAACTTTCATAACCTTGCACATAAATTCAGCTTATTAAGTTAATGGATAGAAATGTGGTTCATGGATCTTGAATCAACCTCGGTACATTGATCTTTGTTAAAATGATTAGGCCAACAAATGTCAATTTTAACAACAAAATAATCTGGCAACAAGAGAAGTAATTTGTTATGCAGTATATCTTAGGGTTTTGAGTTCCCTGACAAATTCAACTCACTCTATCTGTTGTTGATCTAAGGTCCATGATTATGTAGCCCGGTAAAACCAGCCCCTTGTCCTTTGCTATTTGCTTCGTACAGAGGGTGTGGGCTCTCGATTATTGAGAAACGATCATTTACAATCTGAGAATGTGACAAAGAAGCTGCAGCAGTTTAACGTCTTTCTGTGTAATCTGACCAGCTCTGTTTGCTCTGTTCATGCATCCAGGTACAGCTCCCTGATTGTAGAAATTAATGTTTTAATTATTAGATAGTTGTAACTGAGAAAATAAATGTTGAAAGCAAATGTCAAGTTTTGATTGTAAGATCTGAAAAAAATAATCAAAACTAATGTTTGTTGTCGTGTGAATAAGGAGTTACCTCAGTCCATTTTTATTAGACTTTTTTAGATTTTTAATTTTCGTTTTGTTTGTTTCAGTTTCTTTTTTAAATATAATAGATCTGGTTCTTCTCTCAGCTCCTAAGTCACTTCTTGCGTTCAAATTAAAGCTCAAGTTCTGAAGAGAAGGGAAAAGCTTCCTGCAATTTTTATCCTCGAAAATTAGCTGGAATCACATTAAATCAAATTGAAAGATGCTAATTTAATCCTACCCAAGATGTGAGACGTTGAATTGTAGACTGCATGCATCTTTGTTAAGTCAGATGTGTTTGGAAAAATTATAAGGATGTTCACTTCTTAGGTAATGTGTTTTGGAACATCATAGCTCTTTTAAGCAAGCAGTGCCAAGTTAGGCCAGAAAATTGAAGCTGACTTGCAGAAAAAAACATTTCTCACTGTCAAGAAAGGAAAGTATAGGAAGAATACAAGAGCTGCAGAATCAGGAATGTCATTAGTGAATGAGCTGTAATACTGATGAAAAGTGTTTTTTTCTTTACTGCACTTTGAGGCTGCAGAATTTAATTCAATGTACTTGGCACTGATTTTATTAAATCTGATAAAGTATTAGAATAACTTAATATTGGTGAATATTGACAGTACTTCTCTTTCTGACCTTTCTGTCTAAAAACAGAAATCAAACTCCAAAACCAAAATAAATACATTCCTAGCTTATCTCAATCTGCAGATTGAGCTCAACTAATTTAATTGGAGAAGGACTGCTTGTATATCTATCTATCTATGATTTTGGCATGCATTTTACACACCTTGCAGTTTTCCCTAGTTTACTTCGAGGAAAACAATGATGTTATCAGACCATTTCCATAAAAGAGAAGTTAACAAAAAAATATCTTTGGTCCATAGTTTTAGGGATGAGAAGATTTGTGAAAGATTCTACATAGGTTCCGAATTAAAAAATAAACAATTTGTTGTATATCATATGTGTGAATAGAGATATGTAAATTCTAAAGGGAAATGTTCACATGATATGAAACTAAAAGACCACAAAACTTTTCACCAGCCATTTGAAAGGCTTATTTAATTTTAAGTTTTCAAACCTATTTAGAAATATTTCTTTAATATTTGCAAGTCTTAGCTTTACTTAGAGTAAACTAAATTTGAGTATTGATATCTCTGACTTTTCTTGGTGCCCAATAGGCATCTGACTCATCATAAGAATTTAATTTGCTTCACTTGACCAACATTTATTGTTCAAATCTGCCTTTTTATGCACCTCATATTTTCAGCAACAGTCCTTGTAAAGAGTAGCTGTTGTCAGTAAGCCACTGTAGTGTGAAGTTTATTGAAAACAACCAGGGATTCTGAATAAGTATTTAGTTTTTGAGGTAAGCCTTTTATAATCAAAAGAAAAATATCAATATTTTTAATAAAATATAACAGCTAAGCAGGGCTATAATCATGGTTCTGCTGCAGACAAGCATGGCCATATGATCATAATCATGTCCTGTTATAATAGCAGAAGAAACAAGCTGCACCTGTGTCATTGGTAAATAACCCACTCCTGATTATTAGCATCTCTGCTAATTTGCAACTCGGTCCTAATTTATTCTGCTCTGGGCAGATTGCTTTGGTTATTACAGAAATGAGATGTCGATCAATGCAATATTAGTATCTCATCCACATAACCAACCACACCCTTTCAGCAGTGTGACCATATAATCATTTTCTCTGCTTGCTGCATCTGACTGTGTAGCTGTTATAAGCTCTGATTTTTGTACCAGTATTCTCGAGTTGTATTTTATTTTTCTGGGTAAGGAACTATAGACACAATTGAAAAGTAATATGTCTAACAGGAATAGTACCCAGCAATTACAGTTTATCCTTCAGTTTTTATAAATGCATACTATTCAGAAAATGACGGGGAAAATGATATTGGGATAAACCCATCTGGTGCTATAGGCTGGTGTTTAAAGATCTGCTTGGCATTTATAGAAAATCAGTTTAGAACTTAACATAGTTCCCTGAAAATGTTTAGGTTGTTCATTCTCTTGTAATATGAGAAATTTTATTTTGTTTTATTTGGAAAGAGATTTACAAAGACTGCTTACCAACAAATGGTATGCCAAAATATTGTACAGTTGGTAAATATATATATATATATATATATATATATATA
>CAEFZY010049616.1:0-37305 GCA_903066815.1 Brachyrhaphis roseni
ATTATAATAATATAATTATTATTATTATTATAATAATAATTATTATATATATATATAATAGGGGAAAAAAACATGAAAGAGGACCACAGGAAAGGAACTTAAACATTAGGTTTTGGTTATTACTTGAAAACTTTCCTGGTTGTAAATTCTTTGCCACTGCTTCAACAGACCTTGCAGCTACACAAAGCAGCTGTGCTGAAGTAAAATAACTAAGCTGCTTCATAAGGGGTTACATTATCTGCAGTGAAGTATTAAGACCATTAATAGATATCATCAATTCTGAAACTAAAAGATAGCAAGTCACATTACAAAAGCCAGTGAGACAATCTGACCTGCAACAAATCTAGTAAATAACCCCACAGTTAGATGGAGGAAAGAGCTCCTCTGATAGTGTTTTAATTAGAAATGTTCGTTGAAGACGGAGGCTGTATTTTATGGCTTGGACTATAACTCTGAAGATGCTGAGGAGTGGTTGTGTTTACAGACAATTATCACACCTAAACTAAAAACCCTATTAGCCTGTTTTACCAAAGCTGTGGTTCTGTATTTTTTCAAACTTTTTCCTGTGTCAGCATATTTACCAGCATTTTCCCATTGAGTTTGAATTTGGGTTCAACTTTACAGATAATGCTTTAATGTTTTTTGTCCTTTTGATGATAGAATGACAGGGAAATTTTTACAAAAGCCTGCATCCGGCAAATTGGCAAGACTAGTCTTATACAGTATATTGTATAATGTAAGGCTAACATTTATATGAGCTGTTACTGGATGGCTGCATATTGCAACTTAACAAGCTACGTAAATCAGTGAGTGCTTGATGAAACAGTGAAATAAATATTGAAAAAGAAAAAAAAACACTGATGAAGGCATTTTGGTCTTTTGTTTGAAACATTTTTTTAAAACAAAAGTGGTCGGAGAATTATTCATGTCTGTCAGAACATGTGTGGGTTTCTAATTGTGTTGTAAAAGGGGAAAATAAAGTTTTATGCCCAGACACAGCTGTAAATTTTTATACGGTGTAACAAATAGTTTTGAAGAGTGAATAAGTGAGTGAAATATGACTCCCCACCCCCAATTAAATAAATAAACGTTGCATGAATTCAGTGCCCATAAAAAGTGTTCACCTCTTTGGATGTTTTACTCTTTACTTTTACAAAAATAGAATAATAATCAACAAAGCTGAGTTACTTGACACAAAAAAGTGTACTTCAGACTCTTTGTAAGAGGTAGAGTATTAAAAAGAGATAAGAGGGGAGAGGAAAACTGGTATGCTGGGATACCATCAAAATCCAAGCTCTGTATGCTAAGATCGACGCTGCTTTTGCACACTGGTAAACTTACTTTCCTCTATATTATGTACTCAATTTCTGTCTTATCAATTTTGTCACTGCAACAGGCTTTAACAAGACTATATGTGATCAAAATTCGATGGCAACTGTCATTAAGGATCTCTGCAAAGTCTCGAAAGTGGAGAATTTATCTTTTATAACAGTTGTATGAGCTCACGTTAGAACATCATGAAAAAAAACTTTAATTTATGAACATTTATTCAGCGGGAAATAAACAATCTAATCTAATAACTGATGGCACAATAACTGGTACCCCCGAGCCCCAAGGTTTGCTGTTGGATTGGTCCCAATTGCAGGCATGATCATAATGAGATGGATGTTAAAGAGATAAATTGATTTAAAGCAGGAATAACAAGGAGACAAAAAGACGTTGGTGTGAATAACAGAAGAATCCAGCAGGAAGTACCTCAGGAAAACAAACTAATGGTAATGGGGGGACTCACAGAAAAATCTAGAGCGAGACAAACAACAAAATCCATGAAGAAAAAAAGGAAAAACCAAGAAGAGTGATAGAGAGTGTATATACTGGGAGGAGTAATTAGTGGAACAAGAAATTGAGTCTAATTAACTGAATGTGCTGCAGCTGAGAGAGAGCCTGAACTGGAGCAACTGAGTAAGGCTGACTGAGATAAACTAAGAAACCAGGAAAACACCACAAAGGGAAAATAACTATTCTTCATTGTATTCTTGTTTCCTTGTTAATCAAAGAAACCCAGAAAGCTAAAGAAGAAAAGGAAGGAATAACTCAGCCAAACTAAACTCAAAGCCCCATTGATCATGACACTGTTGTCAATACTTTGTATAACTTCTCTTTTACTAATTGGACAGCACTGATTCTTGTTCTGTAACATTTCACAAGGTTGAGCCCTTAAGAGAGACTAATATTTGATTATTCCTCTTCACAAAATCTCTCTAGATTGAAAAAAGTTCTATATCGCCTCTAATACTCACTTCTCTTTAGCTTACTACACAGGTTTTCTATAAGATTTAGGTCTGTGGACTAATATTGCCATAAAGCAGGCTGATTTTATGTCTCGTTAACTATTTTGACTACATTGCCTGATTTCTACAATCAGTTGAATAGATGTATAACTGGATAGATTTTTTGGTAAAGTACCTTGGTATGACATGCTGTGAATTTTATACAAATAGACTAAGCTGAATGGACCAAGCCCTCTATAAAGCATATTTATTACTAAAATATGAAATGACAAGAAACACATTCATAATTATTTAGCTTTCCTTGTGGATTTTTAAATGTCTTTTCCTTTGTTTAACTTGCTGAGACCCATCACAAATGTCTTCAAGTTATCATACCACAATTGTCAGTGTTTAAAAACAACAAATGGTTGATCAAAGTTGAGCACATCAAGAAAAGAAGCAAAAATAGTAGCTGAAATAGATAAAACAATACTAGGCAACACAACACCAAAAACAAATAAAATAATTTTAAAATCAATTCTGTAGCACACGGATCAGGTGAAAAACAGTCTGTATCGATGTGATGTTTTCTTGTCTGTGCGAATTTGAAGATGAGCAGCTGCATTTTGGCCAATCAGAAGGCAAAAGAGGGCAGCCTGTCTCTCCCTGAAATACAATGAATTGCAATAATTAGAGCGCGATGTAAGAAAGGCATGGAGGAACTTTTTAAAATCCTGCCGGGACAAAATAATGGCAATTTGTTTGTGGAAGAAGCTTGTTTCTCTGACTTGTCACTCTGAAAAATCTGTATGTATGAAGCACAACAGGTGTTGTAAATTTTTGGAAAGATTGATTATCAGAGTCACTAATGCTGCCAGTTGTCATGCATTGCTTAGGGGGAACCGTAAAATACATTTTCAAGAAGAAGTTCCAAATAGCTTGCACAGATCATTAAAGATTCAGCCACTGCACAACCCAAATTCCAGTAAGTAAACCTAAAACAGAAATGAATAAGTAGATTGTTGTATGGTTTTATGTGCACAAGCTAAAAACAGACTGTTTTCATTCACATCTCCCTGCTGCAGCACAGACACACAAACACTTGTGCCATTGTGCAGATCTCTTCCAAAGATAACAGTCGAGGTACATCTCGTTCTACTAAACCTACATTTAATTCTGCCAATATTTTTCTCTTGAGCGCCGAGTTCTCTGTCGAATGTGCTGCAGGCGACTGCATGTCAGGAGTCCTCTGATCAGTGCTGAATGGCCACTGATTTAAGATGAAGTCTGGAAAGAGGTGTGAAGTAAATGAATTTTATACACCAGTAAGCCTGAAAACTCAGTTCTGACTGAACAGTCACTCTGATTGGGGTTGACGGGCGGGCAACTGTGCCATGCAGATCCTGCTCAGCAGAAAAAGGCGTGTTGTGGTGTCACACAAACCCCAGGCATGTTTGCATTCAGGGGATGGGGGGATGTTCACAAGCTGCAACATTATGCGTTTATCTTTTTCTCTTTAACGACTTTCTGCTCTTGATGTAAATTCTGTAAATTCTTTGACTGAGTTACTCCTCAGCATCGCCCTAGAACCTCATGGCCTCCGTCTCATAAACACCATATTTTTCACTCAGACAGCTGGTCAATGTTGGCTCTGATTGTATTTTTTGCTGCTGGAATTGAGCCATCAGTGGCCGGCAGTGATGAAATACGAGCTGTTTGATATAAACTAGTAAAAGTGACACCAAGATCATTACCGTGTTTTACCTCAGTCACCTGTGCCGGTCGTAAATAACCCGAAGTGCATCCTCTGAGTTCCGGCTAATGGGAGTTAGACTTTTTGTCACACAGGAGGGGATTTGTCACAGTTTTCAGACCTGATCACAATCTAAGTCCTCAAGTTAGCCAAATTAAACTTATGCTGCTTGTTTTGTTTTATACAGGTCATTGTTTCATTTATTTAGCCAATGATTCTTTGAAAACCTTCCTGTAGCTATCAGAGGATGTGGTATTTTATGTTCCTCCCCTGGCATTGTTATGATAATCTGAGGGGTTTCTCTTTTATCTGACGTAGACATTTTTGGTGTTCACTTCAAATCAGTGGAGTTAGTTTCTCAAAAAATCTAATTCTTTTGATGATCCTTTGTCTGTTTGCATTTGCTCACATAGGAACACTGACATAATGTATACTGGACCACCACCTCTTCATGGCTTATTGTTAGTGAGTTTTCCTGAGTAATATAGCTCCAGATAATGTTTTGCATAGATCATATTTAAAGTACTTGAAGAAAAGGCAGCTTTGGAAGCTGAAATACATTGACGCAATACATTTGCAATGCAGGTAATCCAGGAGGACCATTTATTTTTCTTGTTGCTGATTGGCTGTCCCTCAAAGAGTGGAAATAAGGAAGACTGTGGATGTTAGCTTTGGCGGTCATGTTAAAACAGTTTTCACTCTGCGTATTAATGCATTTTAAGATATATTTGGTGTATTGGTGGGCATTTATTGTATTGTCTATTATTTATCAAGATAACCTTCTAATGATTATAAGATTATGATTTATCTATGTCATGATAAAATTCAATTAATGATGTTTAAAAACCCTTAAAACTGACAGTATTGTCGAGATTATCTATTCTTCAGTAAAGGTGTATCAATAAATATCAATATATTTGAAAATGTGATTAAACACAGATAGTGTGTCCACGTTAGTGATACAAATAACACTTTTTTATATGACTTGTGTTCCAAATAAGTGCATAACAAATGAGTGTGTTTGTCAAGAGGATTATTTGTGCTTGTGGGGCTATGATTGTTGTGCCAGGCAGTCACAGCCATGCAGTTACTTAAAAAGGGTAATAAATAGTTGTTATTATCACAATGGCAACACAAAATACTGTGGTAAAACTTTAAGTCAATATTGGTATTTGAACTTAATAAAATAAGCATTTTTAAAGGGGTCTCAAGTACTTGCAGACTTTAGCTATTTGCTCGAATCCATAACTCCCTCAAAACCGGGGTGTCCACTCTTATGATCTGCTATGAGGTCTACAGGCAAGCAAAAGTCCAACTGTTAATCATTAATTACAAAAACTCTTTCAGCAAAAAGTCTTTTCAACTACTTCAGTTTTTGAAAACTAATTTTCAATCTCATTCATGCTTTAGACTTTGGAGAAAGAAAGCCACAAAATGCCCTATTTGCTGTGCACCACAAGCCACAGGACGCAGCAAACATATGGCAGAAACTGTTTGGGTCAGATGAGATCAAAATGAAACTTTTTGGCCTACATGCAAAGCACCATGTGTGATGGAAAACTAATGCTGCACATCACTCTGAACACACAATACGGTGATGAGTGCGTCATGCTGTGTTGATGCCTTTTCTCAGCAGGGACAGAGAAGCTGGTCAGAGGTGATGGGAAGACAGACAGAGCTGAATATAGCAGAGTAATGGAAGAAGAGGCTGAAAAAGGCTTGAGACTGGGGCAGAAGTTCATCCTCCAGCAGAGCAACAACCTTGAACATACAGCCAGAGCTACAATGTTTAGATCACAGTATATTCACTAACAGCATAGGAGAAGAAGAGGATGATCTTCTCAAGACTTAAAGCATCATGTACAGAGATATTCCCAATCCAATCAAACTCAGCATGAGCTGAGAAGCAGAGGTTTTACTCTATAAACGTGCAAAGCTTGTGGAAATGCCTCAAGCTTTTATTATAGCTATAATAGTAATAAAATCTGCTTCCACAAAGGAGTGACTACACTTTTCCATTTTTATCTGTTAAAAAAATGATCAAAATTACAAATAGTTCTTCTATCACATAAATCCCAAGACATTGCATCAAAGTTTGTTTGGAGGCAAATGTTAAAACATTCAAAGGTGGATGCTAAACCTTCTTCATGATCCTTATGGTTTTGGCAGAACATTTCGTTTTTCTTCAGTAAAATCCATCAACTGGATGATATTTGGCATATTTATTGATAAACACCTCTGCTGTGTTCTCAGGCATGAATCCTATAGTTAAAAACTCAACTTGTCATGTTTGAACGCTTTATGGAAGAGCCAAGTGCTGAAAAGTGTGGACTAAAAGAGCTTTTTAATAAAAATGAGAAATGTACAGAAGATGATTCTGGAGGATATGGAGGGAAAGTACAAGGAACCATGGGAATGACTGAAATGAGCCTGTGGAGAGCAATGCAACTGGAGAGGTAAAATCTACTGTGGAGGGAGTGAAAATGACAAAGAAAGCAAAAGAGATAAATACAGGTGAGTGGGGGCAACTGGGGAAAGCAGCAGGAAGGAGCAAATAAGGAAATGATTAACTGCTGGGAAAGGGAGCAGGTAGGCTGAGAGTGAGAGAAAAAATAAAAGCCAAAAGAAGGAGAAGGGGGAAAGAACCTGAACCTAAAATAAACAGGAAGTAGAAATACTAATCTAATGAGACAAGTAATAAGAGCAACTGAACTAGCTAAAATTTCAAGATATAAGAAAACAAACAATACAGAAATGATTAAGTCGGAAAATAACTGGAAACATCTATGGATCGTAATGCAACTATTTTGTTCTGGTCGTCTGTGTCCTTCTAATGAGAAAGCCTAATGAAGGAAACCAGGATGATAGCAGTGTAGTAAGGCTGAAACAGCAGGACAGGCAGCCAGGCCACTGCAGCTTATTCATGATGACCTGTTTATAATTTGGAAATTACATGATTAGAAAAGTGTCAAATGAGTTATCAGCTGATATGAAATGAAAGAGAATTAACTGGACAATCATGTGTGCACAGGTTAATGATGACTCTGGGGCCCTGCCTGTAGTCCTGAATTGGATTATTTTGTAATTATATGATAAATTAGGGAAATGGACAATAAAAAACCAGATTTCTTCCTGAAGCCAGTAACTGAGGAGGTCCCAGAGGTGAAATCCCAATAAAGCTGTTAAATCTGCACCTATACTCTCTTTGCTTTTGTTTGATTGTGAACATGAATTAAATTAAAACTCATTTCATTCATTATTTTTCATAATTTGTGTGCAATAACTTTACAGAATACTCCTAATATGTTTTCTATTATAAAGTTGCATAACACTAAAACTTTAATCAACCTGCTTAGAGGATTATGTCATATGAAACTTTTGAAATCAGTTTGGCTTTTAAGCGCATCCCATTAACAAACAGTAATCACTGTGATGTGACTGTATCATTAAGTTGTGGTTTATTTAGGAATGCCTGGCTATTCATCAGATGAGCTTAAGAATTAAATTGTTCAAGAGAGAAGGGGTTTGATAAACATCATAAAAGCCTGTGGCTACATTTAATTAGCCAACGGAACTGTTTTCCATTTTCTGTTCATTATAACTGATGTTACCGTTTATCATATAGTCAGAAATTCCTCCAAGGCTCAGGCACTGTAATCTGCTTACAGTGACACAACACATACTGACATTAATTATGAAATTAAAAAAAATAATGTATCTGTGGCGATTTAGTACAACATTCATTTGAAATTGTCTTAAAGTATAACTTGAATGTCCAGTTATTGTTTAAACATAGCATGGTAATACAGTGAAGGAGGTATTATAGTGGACAGAGAGCTAAAGTTATTGATTAGTGAAGTCTATAAAGTGTTATTGCAAAAGTATTAATGTTCTCCTTGGAACATTTTCTGCATTTTCTCACATTTCAGCAACCAACTTTGATGGGCTTTTTGGGAGCTTATGTGACAATGCAAACATTAAAATGTATATCAGTTATAAAGAGTCTCATGTTTGATGTGTATTTATGTTCAGCCCTGCTCTATTGATATTTAGTAGAACACCTCAGTTACTATTTGTTGCCAATTTTTATGGTTATATCTCCACTGGATTTGCACAGAAGCTTTTGTTCCTTCTTTGCAAAACAGCTCAGATCGGATTTAAGGCTGGACTTCGACTAAGCCAGTCTAACACATGTAAATACAATTTAAAAGCACTCCATGCAGCTCTGGATCCATATTTTAAAATGATTTTCCTGATGAATGGCTAACATCTGCTACAGTTTGAAGTCACTTTTAGCCTCTAACAGGTTTTCTTACTGTGTTTTTATTTCCATTGCTAACTCTAAAATTCAGCATGCATGTTAAAATATGCAGATGATGATTAGATATGAAAAATCTTGTATCAAGAGGCAGAGTGAATGCTGACAATACAGTGAAGTATCTGAATTTCCTATCTTCCTGATCCTCGTTTCACTCAGCAGGACTCTGATAAGTAAAGACACAGAGAGGGGAGAGGAGACGGAGGGTTAAAGAAATGTCAAAGGATGAAAATGAGATAGAGTAGTGTGTGGAAGAATTCGAATTTGTTAAAGTTAAAAAGTGATAAAATTAAGGATGAAGAAAAGGAGAAATGTGTAGCCAATGTGACTCCTGATGCTTTCTTCTGTCCCTGGAAACACTTTGACACTGACTGCTCAGCTGGATGCCCTCATGCTTTAATGTTCAGTAAACCAACAGGTTCTTTGGATCAGAAAAAAAACTCAAATTAGTTTCTACAGATGTCTTGTTTGCTCTGTTTAGCAGATCTTCACTAAGCGGAGTGAGTGAGCCATGATTAGTTTGCTCTGTGATTTTCTTCATAGAACATTCTTCTTGCTAATCTGTGCCCCCTGCTGCTGCTTAGGCCACCAATCCTTTGTGAAACATGACCCATAAGCTGTTTACAATGATTAGGGTGGCAGTTTTGCAGCTTTAAATGGGTCTTTAAATTTAGTCCCAAGTGGTGAACAACATAGCAACTTTTTCAGCCTTAAGTCACACACATTGGCAGTGGCAGTGGGATGGGAATATATGCTTTTATGGTGGCTGGAGATTAAGGAACCTGAATTTGTTGTGATTCTTAGGTGTTAGAAATTAGAATTTCATTTGGGTTTCTGTTTTGATAATTTCTCTGTTGGTTTTCTACTTTCATTGCTTTATTTGTTTATTGTTATTTCTTTGTTTATTATTATTGAACATGAATAGTTTTGATTTTGTGATCTGAATCTAATTAATGTTTCTCCTTCCAGATTCAGTCTGGAAGGATTTTCACAAATGGGTGAAAAGATTGGAAACAGGCAACTCAAACTGCCATCAAAAAGATGGTCATATGGGCTTAAAAATTTGATTTGTGTTGTATAGGCTGCTGGGAACATAGACTTACGTTGACACAACTAGTTATTTTTTCTCTTAATAAAAAAACCCAGTATTCTTAATTGTGACATCCATCCATCCATCCATTTTCTGTACACCCTTGTCCCTAGCAGAGTTTGGGGAGGGTGTTCCCAACCTCTGTATCCAGTGAATGTTTCAGGCAAGAGGCGGGATACACCCTGGACAGATCGCCAGTCCATTGCAGCTAAATTGTAAAAATTATCTGTATTTGTTTTCATTTGACTTTAATGTGTAGCACATTTGTGCTGAATGTCTCTCGAGCTTCCTGTTAGCTTTATACATCTGTGAATTCAAAACCTACCTTTCAGTCTTATTAGATAACCCTGTTGGTGCGAGCAGAAATGTTGGTTTGTACCGATATTTGCATATATAAAAATTGTGTGACATTTTTTTCCCTCTCATAAAACCTTTATTTTCCAGTGCCTGACCCATCCATTCTTCATTCATATTTAAATCATAGCCTGTTTACGTCAACAGAAGAAATGCCTCAACTCCTCCATGCTTTAAAGAAAAGCAACTGGTTAGTTAATACCAGTGCTTTTGCTGCAGTGTGAATCTGTGGAAAACATGTGTAGTCAGACGGCACCAATCAATTTAACATTTCAAAAGTGAGCAGCGAAATCTTCAAATTTATCTGGGAATTGACATGGAAAGGCCGAGTTATGTGCAGATGCTTCTTCATGCCAGTTAAAAGATCCCATCCTCTAACTGTCAAAAGATGAAAAAAAATGTGAATAATTTCTCTCACATCTTTGAATCTCATTTCGGTAATCACACTCAGCTGGAAAAGGCTCAACTTGACAACGTTCCTGCTGTACTTCCACAGCTTAAAAGAGCTGTCATGCAGATCATCACACAGACATCTGACAGGAGCACGTTTTTATGGAGCAAAGGTTCAAGAGTGCTCAACGAATTAATGAACAGACTCCATTTTCTAAACTGGATGAAAATATAAAAGAAAAAAAAATATATGTGTTTTGTTCAGATTTTAATAGCCCATTAGAGAGTTCAGCACAGGCCGGTTCAAGAAAAGATGTTACATTTGCAAGACATCAGAAATAAGAATTATACATCCTAGAAATATACCCTAAAGGCAGCACAGAGAATATCAGTGGGATGGGTGAGGCTGTTGCAAAAGATTCTCCTAAAAGTTCAGATAAAATTAACATTTGTTATTGGAATAAAGTCGGGATTGCTCTATTAATTTCAACAAAAAAATTTTAACACAATAAATAGAGTATTATTGTAATGGGGGTGTCCAGCACATAATGATATTTGTATCATTATGCGCTGCATGTGTCCACATGCAGCACATTATTGAATGGAAAAATGCAGGAATTTGCATTAGGCAAAAGCATATGTTTTGAGAACAAAAATTACTAGAGATTATGTGAAATAATCTACTTTCTAATTAGTCTTGCATCTTGAGGGAGCTTTGAGGAGAGCTGCTGCTCCTCTGCATTGAAGGAAATCAGCTGAAACTGCAGGAGAGGTTAATAATGTGCCATAAATAGAAAAAACTATTGAAAAGTATTCTCCTAAAATGGTATATATTTATTTTTTTAAGGATTGATATATGCCACAAAGTGAAAGGCAAGTAGAGGCTTTCTCCAAAGGTTTTGCTGATGTAATTACAGCAAAAAGTGGCTCCCTGTAGTATTGACTCAGGAGAGATAAACACAAATCTATGCCACACTTTTCAGATTTTATTTTGTTAAAAAAAAAAAAAAAAAAATTGTAAACCCTGCATCAGTTTCTGTCCACTTCACAATTCTGTATTTTTTTGTTATTTTTTTTTTATAGGAAAATAACAGAAACATCTCCACAGGTGAAAATACTTTACACCTTTCACTGCTCTAAACCAAACTATAGAGATTGTTGCTGGACATGATGAGGTTTCCTTCTTGGATTTTCACCTCCACAATCTTATTGAATCAGAATTCAACAAGATGGAAAGGAAAAAAATGGAATAAAAATGTATTTTTTGAGTTGTTTAAAAAACTCAAAATCTCTTTCAATATGAAACTTTGTAGTTGTCAGGTCTTTCCATTCACCCGGCCCCTTTTGAACTACATCATAAATATTTGTTGAGAAAACCTCCCTGTTTTCTCCTGTGCCAAACCCCCTGCAGCACAACTGACAGCTGCTGAAGTAAAAACACAGAGCGGCATGGTGAATTACACACTTGAATCCCATCTGATGTGACTCTCTGATCAATGCATGTCACTTAGGGCTGTCAGACAACAGACCTGTGCTTTTTCTTCAACAGCTGGAGTACCTGCAGATGCTTCATGGGTTTGCTATAAATTCCTCTTACATCCACATAAATAGTGGTCTGAATTGTCCAGGTTAAGCTGCAGTTTTGGTGCAGATTCACTTGGCAGGACTGTGAAGCCTGATGGGAGCAGAAGATCCTGATGTTGTGAGCTAAACCGCCCTGTTAAAAGCAGCGTGACTCCTTAGTGTAAAGTAATATGTATTAATGCAGCAGGCCATGCCTCTGGACACTTCCACAGAGGTTACAGAGAAGATGCCAAGTGTGTGCCGTCTGTTACCGTGGTCAGAATAATGAGCATGCTGACTGGATTTGCATATTTGTATCATTATCCAAACAAATCCCTCAGCTTCCTCCACAGAGATGTGGCCAATATGATACGGTAACTAAATGGAAAATGAAATGAGGAGCACCCTCTTTTTAATCCACTGAAAAAAATCTCCCCTGCAGTGATTTGTAATGTGCTGCTGTTCTTTCTTATACTTATTGTAATAAATAGGCCTGCAATTCTCAGTGGCTTAGAAACTGAGTGTTACCCTCTCCATCCTCCTGCCCCATTTCCCCCTTTGGCTGTAATTAGTGACCAGAGTGGAATGCAGTTACTTTCTGGGCACATAGCTACTTTGTCGTTGTTAAGAGAGAATAATTCAAACTTACATGTATCAGTGCTGAGCACTGGGATTACAAAGGCATCCTGGTGTTGAGGCTGCAGCATCATTTAGCGACGAAACAGTTGCACAATGCAGATGAGTGACATTGTTGCTGCAGGGCTTTGGTTGATTGATGCACGTCATGTTGCTCTTTGCTTTGGAACTGGATCATGTGGGGAGGAAATGCTCTTTTTAAAAGTTGCAGATCCGTCTCTTTACCCATCTGCCATCATGTCCTGATGTGTGTCTGTCATTCTTGTCTTTGATGAGATTTTCTGTCCTACATGTTACATTTGACATTTGTTGTATATGAATAAAGTCTGCTTGTGATGCTGACAGAAACAGTTGAATGTTCTAACTTACAGAGTCTCTATTAAAACGCCTTGTAGTGGTTCCAAGTTTTGTCGCCCTACAGCCAAACATTCTAATGCATTTTATTGTTGCTTAGTCTTTATGATGCTGTTTACTAACTAATGTTCTGCTACAAAGCTTTGAGGCCTTCACAGAAAAGGTGTTTTTATGCTGAGATTTTAATTACACACAATTATATGAGTCCTGAAGGCAATTGTTTACAAATGATTTAATTTAAGTGCATCAGAATAATAGGAGCTTAATATATATGCACAGCAGTTTTCAAATGTTTGGTTTAAAGAAAAGAAAAAAAAAAAAATTTTTGCATTATTTTCTTTCTAGCATAACTTCTGTGTTTCTCTGCTCTGCCCCTTCCTCTCCTCCTGGCTGCTGATTGCTCTAACCTATGTTGCTGCCTTTACAAACTCCTGCTCTGCTCTCACGCACTGCAGATTGTTTCATTGTCCTTGTCACAGGGACAGAGTGGTCCAAGTCCTTAATTGTGTAACTTATCTATTGCCTACTTCCCGTCTACACTGTGAGCTACCTTGATTTTGGCTCTGAATCTCATTTCATGTACCTGCACCCTCACAGATTCTGCATCTGTTCTGCCGTGTCTGCCTTCAGTGGCCATTGAGTTCTGGATTGTGAAAAAGTCAGTGTGTTTACATTGACTTACCTCACTGCTGGAGTTTTCTCACTCCGTGACATCAGCATTTTAAGTTTCCAACATGTAGAGTCATCCTTTCTACACAATCCTGCAAGTGAAACAATCCACAGAGGTTACAGAGAAGATACCAAATTGTACTAGTCCATAATTAAGTTATCTAAAATACATATAATTTTTTTTTACCTGATATAAAATGTGACAGCAAGAGTTCTGATCAGAAAAATAAAATATTTCTTTCACTTTATGCTATTTTCATGGGCAAACTGTAAAATGTAGGATTCAGTCAAATTTTTTTGCCTGCAAAAAAACCCTGTTATTAAAGCTGTTAATAATCAAACTTCAGCTTATTTTAAAGACCCTAAAGTTGGATATTATCTCAACAGAGCTCTTTGCTCTTCACTTGGCAAGTATACTTATGGTTGCTAGAGTATTTGATAGCAGGTTGCTAAGCAGCTTTCAGATTTATCAATTGTGGACTCAACTTCCTGCAGTGGTCCAAAAAGCAAAATCTTTTCAGCTTTTAAGACTAAGCTCAAAACTGTCCTACTTGAAAATGTTTAGAGTAAGGTTTGGTTTAAGCTAGTTTTCTGCTTACTGTTTAAATACGTATTGCTGAGGAAAATAGTCACCCACCTTTAATTTTCTTCTAGCAAACTTCCTGTTAGTTTTTTTTTTAATCCAGTTTGGGGATTAAACTGAAAATTCAATACAATCTACAAGGATTTATTTTTTTCTACAAGTGGAAAAGCTGTGTGAAAAGCTTCAGTATCTAACTTTCATTTTTAGAAGCTTACAGGACCAATAACTTGAAGTAGATATTTTTTTATCTGAAGGAGTGTTCAGAACATTGTTGCAAATATATTTTGACCCACAAAAGTCCTACAACTGGGTTCAAAGTAAAACTTTGATATGGCCATTGATACACAGCGACACTTGTCTTTTTCAATCATTCTGTTTGAGATTTCCAGCTGTGTTTAGGATTACTGTCTTTTTGCACAAGTCAATTTTGCACAAGTTTGAGTTATGCAATGTGCCAAGGTCCGATGGCATTAAAACAAGCCCAAAGCATCAACCCTCCACCACTGAATTTAACATAACATATGGATGTGGTTTTTATTTTTCAAATTTGGCCCTATCCATTGTAGAAAACTATTTCATTCTCCTCTGCCCAAAGAACATTCCTCCTTAATCTTTATGGTACATTCAAATGCAGCTTTGCAAATCTCTATTATGTTGCTATTTTATGCTTCAAAAAATGGCAGAATTCTCCTGGCATTGTAAGAGAAACATCTCCAGTTTTGTCTTTAGCTTGTCCTGTCATATACTTAAATTTTTAACATAAAATCTGAAGGAGGATGGAGTCTCAGATAGGGCTCTTGGTGTTTTTGAAATTTCTTTAAGCATTGCACGGTCTGTTCTGGAGATGATTTTATTAGCAGACAAGACAATGAGAGGAGTTTAATAATAATAAAACAAGGAACACTTACAGTTGAGGCTGGATAGTAAAACAGAAGAGCTGGATAGTAAAACAGAAGAAACCAGCAAAGAACCATAAAACCAGGGTGATACTGAAGCCAGGTGAGTGTAATCTGAGGGAGGCAGTACAGCTGGGGTTGAGCAAAAAAGGTGAGGAAAGGAGTATAATTAATACAGAGAGGGAGTACTTTCTTTTTTTAGTCACCTGCTTCAGCTGGAAATCACCTCCTCAAGAGAAATCATTTAGGACTTTGTCAGCGACTCAGCAGATCATCGCATGCTGCTGGATTTTGGACCAATCACTGCCGTCTTTACCAGCTTCTAATAATCCTGGTGCTATCATTCCCTACTCTTTGACTCTGTCACGCATTTCCCACATGCAGACGTTCACAGTCATTGAATCCAGTCTCCCTGTTGGAAAGAAGGCTACTCCTCTGGAGTGAAAGAATACATTTAATTTAGAGCAAAATAAAACAATAGAAAACATGTTTTCTTCTCTCATTCTTGATACAAAGCAATACTTTAAGTCAGGCATGATAAATTAAAGCGTTTAGTTTCCTTTTTAGCTTTATAATTTAAAAGCCAATAATACTGTTTTAAAATAAAATAGTGTTATAGCTAAATGCATGTTTTTATCTCCCAACGTATTTCTCGTCATTGATAACTTTTCAAATGCTACCACTGCCTTACTCGCAGGGTATCGTTAAGTACATGTGTCACCACAATTGTCTGTGGGGCTGCTGTAATTGAGACGTGTTTTCACTGTGATTCAGATGAAACTCGGGCAGCACCGTCTCCACTAATTTCCCCAGTGTCTGTGGAGCATCCAGCAAGTCACACCAGCTGTGGTAGTGTCCTTAAACTCAGCTTTACCTTTCAAATCATCTGCAGGAACATTTCATGGACCCATTTTTGGAATACTAATGGATCCCTCACCAACCCTGTTATTTTTGGAAATCTGCATTTTTATTGGCTAAAAACTGAGTCCTTTTTTTTTTTTAAATTTCCACTGATACTGTGTGGCTGTCCTTGTGCTCTATTATTAGCCGCAGATGTTGGCTCCTCAGTTTTCCACAAGGACCTGTGCTCATTATGCTATCCCCACATCAATAAGCTGATAATTCAACTCAGTACTGATGGATGCTTATGTGTGGGCTAATGACCTTTGTCCTGATATGGAGCCTATTGAAAATCAGTAATGTATTCATTAACTTCGCCATACAAATAATGCAGTTTGTACAACCTTGAATATGATCATTTCGCAATTATATCAGGTTCACTTCATGTTGGGTCTGTTCGGTGACTGGTGTTAGGTCTTGTAAATATGTTGTGCATAAAAATATTTCTTAAATGATGCCTAATATTCTGCAATGTAGCTCAGCTTGTTGAGTATAATTATATGTAAATAACAATGGGACTGCAGCAAAAAAAATTAAAAAATACAAATAAAAAAAGACAAGATATATTAATATGGGAACCAACACCTAGTTGTTAATAATAACAATAGCACATTTTATTTGAGGGTGGTTTTCTAAAATACAAGGTTATCTTTAAAAAAAAAAAGAATGAAAAAACGACTCAAATGATCTAAAAAGTAAGTCAGTAAACAAGATATTTCAACAGATTAAGGGGCAGTATTATGTTTTCCAGTCTCATAGTGGCATTTTATAGCACAATCAAGTGGCTATGTTACCTTGACTTGCAATAAAAATGATGCATATCAAATATGACTTAAGAAATTTGACTTTGGAATTTAGCACCATAAAATTGGGCCTCTGTCTTTTAAAAAACTGCTCTTTCTAAAACTCAACCAACTCGCTCCTTTATTAACCCCTTAGCAATTTTTAGACCAGCATTGCACTGAGAAGTAGCTTGTATAATGAGCTCAGCAGATGCACAGTTCAACCAGGTGTTTGCTAATTGCTGCTGACTAGTCGGAGGGAGATGAGGGGTGCTCTGTAATGCAAAAGCTCTGAGGAGGAGGTTGGTCCACTCTGATGTTTTGCACAGCTGAGTGGTTGCCACAGGAGAGTACAGGATTTCTCAAACAAGCATGGAAGAATCACAGCAGCACTCCAGGTATATTTTTGATGTGGAATAACATTACACCATGATTTAAAGCTCAAAAAAGTTGGCTTCTAATAATACTGCCCCTTTAAATCTATATTAAAATGAATATGCCAGTTAGGACAGGTGTGTTTTCAGTTGTGACAGGGAAGAGAGTCTATATTCCTGATGACAGAAGGAAGAGCGTTCCAGAGCTGAGGAGCACAGCAGCTGAAGGCTCTGTTCCCCATGGTGACAAGAAGGAACAATAAGATGAGTGAGTGACAGAAGAGGATCTTAGATAATGGGAAGCAGTGGTGATGTTAAGCAGGTCAAACAAATAAAGAGGGACAAGGTTGTGGATGCACTTGGACATGAGAATTAAAGTTTTTAAGTTCATCCTAGCTTTTATGGACAACCAGTGAGGCTGTTGCAGACCTGGGACAGTGTACTGGAAGAACCCTGAAGAAGTTTAAGTTTGTGGAGGGTCTTGTTTGGGAGACTAAAAAGAAGAGAGTTGCAATAACTGATTCGAAACGTGATAAGGTTATAGACAAGGATGGCAGCGTCATGGGAAGGAAAGAACAGAGTCGGTTAATGTTATGTAAGTGAAAGTATACAAACTGGGTGATATAATTAAAATAAGACTGAAATGATAAGATAATGTCAAGCATCACACCCAGACTCTTTACCTGAGGGGAAGGATGAACATGGGAGTTCTGAATATTATCAGAAAAACTCTGAGGTTTGGTTAAAATGGAGGCTGTCATAAGTAAAACTGCTTTCTTGAGGAAATTAGAGGACAATCATGACCTAATCTCCATTAGACAGTCCGACAGTGCGTTAGGTGGAATTGGAAAATTAAAGCTGAGTGTCATCAATGAAAATTTATTTGTGAAATATGTGGCCAAGAGGGAGCATGTAAATAATGAATAAAAAGTGCCCTAATACACATCCTTGGGGCACACCTGCAGAAATGAGAAACAACATTGAAGAATGGGATTTAAACGGGATAAACTGAGAAACGCCTGAAAGATATAAGGTAAACCAGGCAAGACAAGTATGACATGCCGATAGATGCTAAGCTGTTCAGAAAGATATTATGCTGCACTGAGATCAAGAAGCATGAGAATGGTGAGAAGCCCATAGTCAGCTGCCATCAAAAGGTCATTGGTGATCTTTAACAAAGTTGTTTCTGTATTGTCGTGGGAGTGGAAACAAGACTGAAATTGTTCATGAAAATTATGCTTGCTGGGATGGGAGTGGAGCAGGGAGGTAACAACGTTTTCAATGATTTTTAAATAGAAGGAAGGGTGAATATTTTCAGAAATGATTAAGACCTGAACGTGTCATTAAACAGGAGGAGCCAGCAAGGAGTAACTGAGAATGACTTATATATATTACTGTATATATTACTGTATATATTACTCTCTTGATTACTGAACAAGAGAGATGAGGTGATTGAACAATTCCAGTGCTTAGTGGGTGATAGTGGTTATGAGAGGAACCAATAACTAACATTGTGAGGAGAGGATCAAGCTGGCAGGTGGAAGATTTTTTTTTTTGAAAGATATTTGATACATCAATTATGGAAGGAAGAGTGAAACTTGAAAATAACTGACAGGAGGTCAACTTCAGAGTCAGTAGCTCCTACAGGGCTACGTTGTCGGTGGCTATCAGAGATTTTGACAGTGAAAAAAGACATGAGAGAGTTGCAAAAGTCAGCAGAGTACATATGGGGGAGAATGAGTCAGGAGCCACTGTAATTTTGGTGAACATAGAAGAAACAGAGACTTGGCGTTCCTGGGGCCCGGTGAGTTTCTGCTTCTATGTTTCTAATAAGACGCTGATTTAATAAAATTTGATTTTCAACCACCTCTGTTTTGTACAGAAGATTAGGGCCACTGAAAAAAATTACTTTAATCTCAGAATTGAGGCTTTTTTCAATAACCTCTGACTTTATTACAAATGGGTACCTGCAGCCAGCTTCAACAACAGAGATTCGAGCTGCACATAAAGAAAACTAACCTTCGCGAAGGAACATGTTGTATTTCAGGGATTTTTTTTGTGAGAGGAAGTCAGAATTCTGAAATTAAAATCAGATTTCTTTTCTGTTTCAGTAATCCCAATTCTGTTTTGTACTTTTACATCATGGTCACTTAAGAAGAAAATGATACAGAGACAGAAAAAAAGGTGAGACTTGAGTCAAAATGTGCTAATATTTTTATATTTGAAAGAATGTTGGTAACAGCCATGCGTGCAATCTCATTAAATGCTTTTTCCACTGTGATGCCTGTCATTTCATTTATGCCATTTATGAAAACACAAGAAAAATCAATATATAATTAACATTTTTAATTCACTGGATTTGAAAATGGTCAGATGGGCATTATTTCCCCTAAGTCTTTCCAGAATGTGTAAAACTTTGGTGTTAGTTTCTGACTGACTTCTTCCACGCTGCCCCTTACATCTTACATGGCTTCTGATAAACTTAAATAGGACTTCTTGTGGCTTTCTTTTTTCAACAATATCTTTTTCTTAAAATAATTATCTTCTTGCCCAGTATAGGAAAACAGGTGTTGCAAATGTATTTTTACTTTTGAACAATCAAAGTTTGGGACATTGTTTAGCAACCTAAGCCAGACTTTGAGTTTGACCTAAAAGTCCAACAGACATGAATGAATTATGTGGTCTGTCTTCTTCATGTCCAAACAGGTATGTAAACGTATATTTACAAAAAGTCAAATTTTTGCAGCATAAAATATCTTTGTGATGTCTGAGCTTCTGAAGGATCTGAAGACAAGCAGGCTGGGACTTTTCCCAAAATGAACCCACCACTCATCTTTCTTTTAACATCCGCCCGTCTCCCATTTCAGCTGCTTACTGCAGCAGCTGAGATGACGAAGACGACTAAGAGTCTCTGTGATGAAAGAGATGCTGGTGGCTACCACAGCAGAGTATATGATGCATTGTCATTACTCCCCCACCCCCCTAATCTCCATCGCTGCCTCGCTGGACAGGCTGCAATCTAGCAGAGGTCAATTTCTGAGCAACCCTCCTGTCCTCTGCGGTTGGTCAATATCTCTTGTCAGTCAAAACAAACCAATTTAGAGTTGACAAGTGTACTCCGGCGTCACATATCCACAGCCAGAAAATTGAAAGTGACACAGTCCTAAAAAATGATTTATTGCATAAAAATCAATTAAGAAACTTCATCTGACAATCCAGGCACTTTGCAGAAATAAATTAAAGCACTTAAGCAGCGTAGAGCTTTTGTTTATTTATTTAGAAAGTGACACAATGTGCTCAATCACAGACAAAGTACTTTATGTTTTTTAGATGAGATGAGTTATTGACTTGAGTCAGCTCAGCAACTGTAGTTTGCTCTCAGTTGCACCGAGTAGGCTGATGAAGCTGAACATTTTAAGATACTTTTTGCAGAAAATATTGCTAAACAGGAAGAGATGACATTTCATTGTTTGTATTCTTTAGGACAGTCAAATGCCACCTTTCATAGTAGTCAACAGCTAGTTTTGAGTCTGTGTTAAGCTCAAAGTGTTCAAGTCAATAGCAAAAGGACCGAATTCTATCTCTATGTGAAAATTGGACATGTGTGCTAGTAAAGTTTACAAATTCTGTGTGGCTCCGGACAGCTCACATTACTAAGCAAAGCTGAAATTATTAACTGGTAACTGAACTGATTCTTAAATTTCTCAGGTTTGAGTAGAGTTTGGTTCTGCTGCAGAAAGCAGGAAGAAAACTAATAAAACCTAGAATTACATTTAATAGTTTCTCATTTTTAAAAGTTATTTAGCAGCTCCGAGGTTCTATGCAGCTCAACCACAACATAAAGCCACTCTCGTGTTACATACAGAAGCATGCACTCCTTATTTTAATGACCAGCTGTTAAACTCTGGAAATTTGATTTCATGCCTCTGTTACTGCTATTTTGATAAAGTTTTAATAAAGAAAGTTAAACAGATAAAAAAAAAAATCATTTAAAAAAGAGCTCAGTTTGCTTTAAAATAATAATCAACACTTAAAGGATTTCCCTATGGATGAACACCAACATGTCTGGCTTTAGCTACTTAAGAAATCACAAAGACTGTAGTTTAAAACACACACACACACACCCCCGCACGCGCAAAAAAAGCAGATTGAGGTTCTCGCTTGGCTGACTGCAAAACTGAAAGTCCAATTGAAATGATTCCCAGAGGCAGTTTGTCTTGTATTACTGTGTGATATCAGCTAAACTGTAAACAAACATCTTTTTTCAAATTAGTTTCGGCACTGGCATACATTTGTGTGATTAGTGTAAAATATCCAGACCCTGAGAGCCTTTTTTTGTTATTTATAACTGCATTGGCAAACCGGGGTAATAGCTAAACCAGAGCGTAATAAGAAGAAACAATTGATTAAAGAGTGAAAATTGTTAAACTTGTTTATCTGAACACATGTCACTGAGGCATATCCAGCTGCTCAAGACACAAATTTCATATTAGGGCTGTAGAGCAACAAAACATGATTAAGCATAGGGGGTAAAAAACATTTTCAGATTAAAAACACTAAACAAAAAAGGAAAAGAAAAAAAAATCAAGATTTACACAGTAATGAAAAACAGGATTATGGATTTGTCACAGACGTAAACACTACAGTCTGTATCTGGTGAAACATGGATTAGTTTGTGATGTTTCATGGTCTGTTTTTTTTTTATTTCTGCTCTACTTTTATTTTTTAACTCAACTTTTCAAAATGTCTCTCCTATATTTTCTTATTGTGCCTTTTATCATGTTGTCCTAATGATACACTTTATGCTGAATATTTGACTAAGCAGAATGTTTTCAATCACATATTATGTCTGTGTAATGAAGTATTATTTCCTTCAGCAGAACAACATCCATTTTCTGACATAAGAGCTATGTGATTTACTAAACAGAGAAAATAACCACCAAGGCTTAAAAATAGCTCCTAAAAATTAATAAATGTCACCTGGGGCTGTAATATTTCACTCATATTCCAGTGTCCTGGGGAAAAGTTCAGGTTTAAATTCCAGCAGAGCCACTTTAAATGCCAACTGTTGTGGGTGTTGACAACTGTCAACAAGCACCATACTTTATGCGGTCACTGCTCTGCACATAGAAAGTGACTGAAGAGGGACAGTCAGCGGGTAAAAAGTGTCAGACCATGGGCTTCTCACCAGCTGAGACTGAGAAAGTCATGCACTTTAACAAGAAATCCTGATAATAACACTATTCAAGACTAATTTTAGTAACACAGTTATGTGTCAGTATCTCTAGTTTTGAGAAAAGTTATTTTTTCACAAATTTCACGCTCTCAAAAACTAATTGAGAGTCCTGTCTATTAAGTGCTATTTTTTGGACCCCAGCCAAGTCAATCATAAACTCCACCTAGCCGAAGGTTGTTGCCTTGTTGTTGTTGCCAGACATCAACTTATCCTGGAGAGGAATTCCCCAGATCGTCTTTCTGTATCAAGCTAGTTAAGAGAAGACACTATATATGTTTTCAAAGTTAGAAAAATTAAGTACAAACTCAGGGAATGTACTTAAGTGGGGCAGGTGAAGGTTGCAGTTCAAGTTTTGTATTTTTTTCCCTGTTCAATGATGTAAGAACAAAGATGGCCTTGCCAGAAATACCATCCAGAAAAATATTACAAAAAAATAAGAAGTAAAAAATGCCACAGAACCTGCAAGAAGCATCTCACAACTACATTTTAAACAGTTTATTTACTTCGTGTCCCGGGTTAGTCTTTACACTTCTTGCAGAAATTCAAACCCAGAGCCTCATTGCTTCAGGAAACAGTGCTAAAAGCTGCTTAATTAGGCAGCTGCATGTATTAACCTAAACAGGATTCCCGGTTTTGCACTAATGATTACATTTCATCATTTTATGTGTCACAGTCACTCTTCTCTTTACCTTCCCCATATAGAAAGCTCATGATTCATACAGAGCATCAGCGAGACATGGTGCTTATGTGAGTGTTGTTTCCTCAGTTTTAAGCTCTGAAATGTTAATCTGATTATGATGCCAGCTGGACGCCCTCCTTTTCCCTATGACTCAATGGGAGGAGACCCTAGGCAGATCCAGAAGACACAGCAGGGAATATATTTCCCTTCTGGCCTGGGTTTTCCTTTTGGACTTCCCCAGAATGAGCTGGAGAGTTTATCTGGAGAAAGGAAGATCAGCATTCCTTTCCTTAACCTGTTAGCTCACAAACAAAACGGAGATAAACAAATTTAAGCACAATTCAGACAATTTATTTCATTAGAAAATACTTTAAAAAACATATCCATTTCAGCAAAAGAGAGAATGAGCTAGATTTTCTTGTAAGTCTAGCAGGTTAGGTAGTTTTCACTACCATACACTTTCAGCATATGGTATTTTATCTGTGCAATCTGCATAATGCAAACAACTTTTATCTTTGAGATTGAGAAGTATTACATATATACTGTTAGGCTTTTGATGCACAATGCCTCATATTACTATTGGCAAAGTACAGAAAGGTGTCATTTGATTGGTATCATCATTGTAGGAGCAGATCTGCTTTGCCTCTCAGCTTTAGAAGGATGTCCAAACTCAGGTTTGTAAACAAACAGCATCTTCAAATAGCTTCATGAATTGCCCCTTATGTGTATTTTTTTTCCTTCTGTACTTGGACTTCAAACGTGCTTGGAGGAGAGATTAAAATATTACAATCTGGAATTATATCTCTGTTAGCATAAGTTCAGAAATGTGCAAGTTTTCCAAAAAATGTATTATTGGAGGTTTTGTTGTTGCACCCATATTTCTGGCGCTCCAAGTCTTTCGCACATAAGGCTTTGACAAGTCATTCATTTCTCTCTCCTGCCAGTCCTCTATCAGATTCTGTCTATATCTGCCTCTCTGTCTGATTTGGCCTCTCTCATTTCCTCTGCACTGCCAGGTCCTGCTGAGGCCAGAGACAGCCGTGTGGATTTCAGGGCTTTGAGCCAAGCATCCTCCCAGGGAAATTACCTCAAGCTTGCTGGGTATTTAATGAGGTTCGCAATGATTTATGCTGCCTTATGTACAGAAAATAGAATCAGAGACCTACATATTGGCTTGTTACTGATTAATTCAGCCCCCTAATTCTACCTTGGATACATTTCAGAAATATATTGACAACATTGTGATGCCCTCTGCTTATTGTGTTGCAAGGAGTGAAATTAAAGTTGCACACGATCAAGCTGTAGATGCCTGTCTGAGTTTATTTTTTCTTTTCCTTCTTCAGAGTGAAAGGGAATCTAAGCCCCACTTTTTGTCTCTTGTCCTTATGTCACACTGCATATTTATGCATATTCTTCCAGATGATAAAAAATCTTTAGACTAACAGAACAGATATAAGCAATATACCAGCAGCCACTCCAGCTACATTTATTTTAGTACATAAACTGCCTTGAGTTTTGAATCTATTGAAGCAGTCGGGGTGTTAATATTTGACATGTCCCTTGGAGTATGTTTTCACTCCTTTGTTCACCTGATATCTTCTTCAGCTTAGCGACTGCTGTCTATATTCTATGTGTAGATAGTCTCTAGCAGTCAGAGCTGTGTCTAAAAACACTTTCTGTGTTTGGTTGTGGGAGGAGGGATTATCCAGCAACAGGTCTGCTGCTTTTTCCTTCTCAATTTAGAAGCGAACAAGTCTATCAACAGATCAGTTAATAACACCTTTCCTCTCAGCCAGGTCTTTCGATTCCTTTCAATTAGAGTTCCTCTTGTTGACTTGAGATTTGAAAGAGATCCTCCCTAGTCTTTCCGGAGTGTTTGGTGATCTGGATTTGGAGGAACTGCAACTCTATCAAGGACTGGGTTTAAAGTTTTAAACCAAGGATTATTTAAGAAGTGACACTGTGGCTCTCCAAAGCAAGGAACCCACTTTTACCCTCAACTGTCTAATTAATTTCCTTTGAAAAAAAAAAGGCAGATCTCTCTGCAAATTTCATCACCAGAAAAATATTTCACCTTGATAACCATTAGGCTCTAAAGACCAGGCTGTTGTTAAAGAAAACTGTATGTTTATTCTTTTATTTAATGTTTGGATGTTAAACAATTGAAAGAAATCTGTCACATTTTGAATACATGCTAAATAAAGCAAGGATGATGATCAAAACAACTTCATGGATATTTTTAGCAGCCTTGTCTAAGATGGTTTAATATGAATCTGTATTCTGAGTATGTTGTTTAATTGTATTTAACATAAATACCTTTAATAGGAAAAGCTGCAAAAAATACCTTTACTCCTTTCCCCAGTTGCTTTTGTTATGTAGAGGGACTATATTTTAATATTTTAAATATTCCAAGGTCAGAGAAACAATTTAATGGATTCCAAAATGTGTTGTTTGTCTCTAATATCAATCTTCAGTTGTTGAGATGGACATAAAAAACAGCCAACAGGATGGCAGAATCATGATGGCAGATTGGCAGAAATGTAAAATTGCAAAAATCACAAGAGGAAAACACAAACCACACACAGGAGCAAACTGGCAAGAAACATGTCAGGAAGATCTGACAAAGGAATGACTGAACAGAGGAGCTTAAATCATTGGGAGGATGATTACTGAAATTCCCTGTAATGACGAGAGAAACAGTATAACAAATTAAAAACTGATACCAAGAAACACTGAAAATCAAGACAGCCAAGTTAGTAAGACACTAAAACTACAAAAAGTGAATAGAAATATGAAGACTCAAAATTGCAAATCAAAACTGGAATCATGACACTAACAGTCCTAAAAATAGCAATTATAACATATAAAAAGCAAAATTGTGTTGTGCTGCTGTACAATAACAAAAGCATTCCGATTCTGATAATAGAGCAATATACAGTAAAAAATATGTATATTTAAATATTTGTTTTATGCATTCTGGTGTAATGTAATTGTGATGTGAATCTCAAACAATATCAATACTATTGACGACTGCAGCCATAACCACCCCCCCAAAAAAAAAACAGAAAAGAAAACATTGTATTTAAGAGTATATTACTGCTGTACTGTTTTGTGTGCCTTACGATTTTGGGATCAAGGTTAAGGATAAGATTCAAGTTACTTTCAAACAGATGTTTATTTTACTTTTACTGAGAATTATCTCCAATATCAGGAACATTGCCTAAAGAAGTACCTGCAATTATATTGTTGTCATTTGATTTCAAAAATGTTTATGACATAACTTTTGATGTCATTGAATTACAGCATTCTGAAGGCGGCATTATAAAATATGCTCAACACAATCAGTCCAAACATGTTTACTGATCAGACTGATGTATTTATAGCTTCTTTAAGTGATATTTAACTCTGTCACCTCACAAAAAGAAAAGTCTCGTTTTAGCCTCGCCTGGAGCTTTTTTTTTTTTTAAAGCGAGTTCACACACTGACCTCAGGCTGGGGTGGATTTTCCTCCACAGTCTCCATTTTCCTCCCACAGGCCAAACACTATGCATGCGGTGCTAATTAGTGATTGCAAATTGACCTCAGGCTGAGTGAGCGTCTGTATGGTTGTTTGTCTGTGTCGGTTCGGTGAAGGATAGGTGATATGTCCAGGTAGTATCTCGCCTCCATTTCCATGAAATCTGTGATACATGAAATATGTTTAATTTTAGAAAACAAATTAATGTAGTGTTGATTGTCATTGGATTAGTCCTGATGGACAACAGCCTATGCTGCTAGTGCGATGCCACATGAAGCAATTTTTAGCAGCTGTAAACAATGAGTGGATTTCCAGGCAATTTCTCCTTGGGATCTATGGTATTGTAATTGTAAATGACTGCAAATTAGACTGTTGAGAACAGATATTACTATTAAAACTAAAAACTAAACAGAGTCAGTATCAAGTGTTTGTGAGGGTTTCAAACCACTCAACGGAGCCAAACCTGCTGCTTTGCTTGTTTTTATAAGCTAATAAGGTGCTGGCTGCAGCTTCATGTTTAATTCAAAGACATAAGAGATGTATCAGTGTTCCCATTTAACGCCCTGCCAGAAACCGAGTGAGCCTATCTCCTAATATGTCAAGCCTTACATTTAATACTTTGTCTCATTTAAAGATTCAAGATGTGTCCAGATTTGTGAATCAGATTAGCTTTTTATATAAAACTTTAATTCTTTTGTCATAACCAGAGGATCCTTACAGACTTGCCTCTTGAGTCTTTATTTTCATCTGCTTTGGATCCTTTCCAGTTTTCTTCTCGTGATCACTTCTCAGCAAGGAGCCAACGGGAAAACAGAGATTGAACGAGTTTCCAAAATATCAGGCGTTGCTCACATGCAGTTTGCCAACACTGAATAACTCTTCAATTCGCAACTGTGAGTCTCCAGGGCCCACAGACAAGTGAGTGAATCTACATGCACAAATACACAATCTGGGAGCGTAATCCTGCGCCTATGTGTTCATGCACAAATGCACACAACCCTCCACCTGTTTTCACAGCTCTACACCACAGAGCTGCTGTTTCCTTTCACTCCATAGCTGAGATGCCAGTCAAATTGTCCCCATTGCTGGATTATTGCTTCACTAAATACATGCATCTAGATTTATTTAGCTGAACAAATGTTTTATATTATCTGGATCACTTTTATATAAACTATTCCAGACTTTTGGGGATTTTTCTTTTACAAGCAGAATGTTTTCCTCCTCATAAGGATTCAAATACTCTAATTCTGACTCTATTGTTGTTTTGGACTTGAGCATGCGATTGATGGACAGGCAAATCTGGACAGCTTGACACTATCTGAAGCTGCCACTATGCATCTGCAGAGGTGACAGAAAGCAAATAGACTTCTGTCACCAATCCACTGAATCTTTCATGTTATGCTGGCTGACGCTGTCCGCTGCAGCACTCAACCACCACACTCAATAACTAATTACAATATCTTCAGCCTTGTCTGCCTCGTTGTCACCTCCGTTCAAAGGAGAGCCAAAATAAAGGATGTAAGCTAATTAAAAAGGTCGTCCTGTATTATTCTCGATTTCATTCTCACATTGACACCTAAACTAAAAATCTGTGTCCTTATTTCATAACTGTTTTGGTAATTCTGGTTAACATACCTGAAAAGCCTTGATATTAATCCATCTTTAAGTAGAGTGTAATATCCTCACACTAAGTGTTTGTGAAAAATATAAACTTTGAAGTACATTTGTTTGTTTGGAGTAAACTTGTATGGTTCTAACAAAATTATTATAAATGTTGGTTCCCCTGCTTTTGTCACAGAGCCAATTTGTAAACAAGACAGCTTTCTATAATATATGACAATGCTTCAGCTTACAGAGAAAGGGATCTTTGTCCATTCCCCTTTACTCAGTCTCTCCAGAGCATCCAGAGTCCCACATCCTCCATTGTCATCCTTTCATTTCGGCTGAACTAACAGGTTTTCTACCAGTTTTAGGTGAGAAGATGAGAAAAAAGGTAGATTTTTTGGTTGAGTTTCCATCTGTTGCAGTGTTGATTTGTTGTTGATCTTGCTGAAAGGCACAATAACAATGCTTTTCACATATTTATTTCAGGCAACCCTGGAGCATTTGATGGCAAAAAAGATTATTAATTTCCTCTTATCAACACGCATGGTTCCATTTTAAGTGCCACTAGAGCTCAGCAGGCTTCACATGTTTATAATAGTAATGGTGGCTGGATAAACATGGATTATCATCCAGTTTAAGGGCCAGTGGCTGAAAGAAATAGGTCTCTGGTTCATTTCATATTCATTCCAAGGGAACAGGACTTGATGGATTATTAATTAAAAGTTCCAAGAGACTATGATACACTTAAAAAAATAAATAAATTATAGGTTAAGAAATGCAAAAGAAGAATAAATTACAAGACTTTTTATACATCCTTACCAGGGCAGAGAATAAATTAATCCACGTGTGTTTAGTCAGTCCTTAATATAACTGAGGGAACAGTTTCACTGAATGTATTTTAACACCAACAATTTCCTTTTGGCATATAAATATTTATTTATTATCCCCAGTGTAAAATATAGACAGTGCAGATGGATCCATAGGATAAAGTTTCCAAGCTTTTCTTTTCAGCAAAATGTGAAGAATTTGATGTTCCTCAATGAAAATTTGACCAGTGTTAAATTTTCAGTAATCCAATGCAGGTATCATAAAATATGTGACTGAATTTTAAAAAATCATTTAAAAAAACATTTGGTAAATTGAAGGGCAAACTAACTTTGAATGTAAAATGTTATTTGCATAAAACTTCAAATAAAAAACTACATTTGAATTATGGTTTTTAGAGTAGCACATGCATGAAATAAAAGTGGAATAATTTTCTGTGAGTACTACATACATATTATTTCATATTTTTAAAGATAAGTACTAAATACTAAGGTTTATTTTGTTTTAGGCCCTTGATACCACATAAAAATGAAAAGAAATTTACATACTTCAGTGCATAACTCTAATAAGTACTGTTTCTTTTTCCACGGTGAATACATGTCTTAGAAGAGTATGAGTAAATTTTCAGCCAATATTTCTCTGCAGATTATTAATGTCTCTCCTCTGGTGAATGGGGTGACAGCTGGCAGTGGAGAAGGCAGTTTTTGTTTCTTTTTTTCTCCTCTGGGAAAGGATCATAGGGACAAGATGGCAGAAGGTCATCAGAATCTATATTAGATCGCTCGTTTCTCCTCCATGATAACTTCACAAAGAGTCTCCCCCTCTGTGGATCTCCTTGTCAGTGGTGCTGAGGAGCCCTCTGCAAATTGCCACCCTGGGTATAAATAGGCTGACAGCCTGGCAGGGCCAGGTGGTCTAATCTGCCTGTTCACTGTCCTGCTTGCTGCCTGGCATGGTGCTGAGGCTCTGAAGTGGATATTTACCCCACATTCACAGTGACCTTAAATTGTCCGCAGATGGCACATTTCCCTGGCAAATTGTAACGAAACTGCTCTTTTGAAGAATAACTGACTCTAGTATCTCCAAAAAACATCTCCCTTTAAAAACATATAGCTACCACATTTAGTGGTTCTTTCTGGTTGTATTTATTTAAATGCATAATGAAACTAAAGTGCATGCGTGTTGCTAAGCTACAGCAACTCGGCTCATTCAGGTCAAAGATGATTGTTTCTGCAACCTTGACCTTTTCATTGATTATCCTCATGATTATACTCATAACCAAATTTAAAAAGGTCACAAATGTGGGATGAGAAATTACCTGCATTGTCTGGCTTTTTGCTCTAGTAGAATGTGTGGGGGCATAATGATACTTAGTTGGTGAAAACAATGGGGTGTTGTGCAATGAGGAGTTGGTTGCATCCTATGTGATGTTAGATACCAGTGTGAAATCAAACAGAGCATCTACTGACATATTGTTGTGTTTATTTTCTCAAGTCTTGCCTTTGGATTTGATGCTTGAAGTAAGTCAGACAAATGCAAAGAAGCAGCTGGTAACTAAATCTCAAAACTTACATGAAAAGAAACAAGAGAATGCATTGCTAAAAAAAGATTTTTTTTTTCTCACTGTCTGACACCATCCAGCCAAACCCTTTTCTGTTTTAACATTTTTGTTTTTATTAGCATATTCAATGAATTAAAATGTTTGTCAGAATAAAAGTACCTTTTAAAAAAAGAACCTTTATGCAAGTATTAAACATATTTATTAAGCCCACATATCTGTATTATGTTTTTTATTGGTTCAGTGCAATATTCTAAATTTAAATGTTATGTTTTCATTAGATGTAAGTGTAAAATCATCATGATTAAAACAAATAAAGGCTTAAAAAACACCAGTCTGTGTGTAGCTTGTTAAACTGCTTCTGAAACAAATTAACTTTTCAATAATTTTATGATTTATCAAATATATCTTGCATCTAGTGAACTGACTGAACTGACTGTGAAACCTAAAAATCCAAAAATTGAGACATTTTCAGAGTGACATTTCAAATGAGAGATAATTCCTAGCTGACTGACTGCAGCTCGACACGTCCAGTGATATCACTCTTCAGAGAGATAAGTGTTGGAGTAAAACCACTCCATTGTTCAAGGGTCACTTGAAAAACACTCACTTGTAGCAGTATTTGTTTGGGGCGCTGCTTGGAACATCATCTCTAAGGCACCTATACTTTACATAATCTATGCCTTTTAGAGCCAGCCAAATCAACAAGCAGGAGCAGCTGATTCAGATTCACTCAGTGTGCTGGAAAAACCAACACAAATTGTTACTATGGCAGAAAAGTTTGATTCCTTCTTGGCCTAGATTCCTCAGGTCTACAGATCTATTTTTACTTCCCGAGGTTATAATTTCACTATCCGTCCTTTCTGTGTGCTTTTCTGCAAATAGTTCATTCCTGCAGTACACATGCATTGGGTTAAATCTGAATTTCATACAGTAAACAAAATTTAGGTGGTCTGTTAAGACATTTTTATCCGCTTTAAGGAAGTGGAGCAAGCTACAAACCGAACAGTGACAAATCAACACCTAATTTGCAAAGAAAAATCCCTCCTGACCATTGCAGGGGAAATTCAAGTATTAACCTTGGTGTTAGCTGCAATAACTGATTATTTATTTGAACGTCTGGAAGTTTGTATTATACTGAAGTTGCTGAATTATACTGTACAATATGTGTTTATATTTATGCATATGGTAGATGCTTTAACCCAAAGTCAGCTACATATGAAGATAAAACAATGCAGTCAAAATCAAAGCTTACAATAAGCTTCTTAGGGGGAAGTCCTCTTGTCAGGGTCTGGCAGATGTGACAAGGGGACTGCACAGAAATAGAGTGCAGGATGGAGGGAAGTGCAGAAAGAGTGCATGCTCCTCTTCTGGTAGTGAATAAAAGTCTGTATTGTATCACCCCGTAGGGGTGACTAGTCCACTATCTATTGACGACTGGAGTGACAGAGTCAGGACACAAGGCCTTGCAAGAGCATTCAAGTAGATGGGAACTGTCCTATTGAGCACTGATGAACTAAACAGAGCCAAGTTGTAGGTGATGTCATGCCCACATCACAGCTGTGCTTTTAAAGTTGAAAGGTGTATTTTTAATTTTGCTGGATGGTTGGAACCAAGCAGAGTTTGGGAGGGAAATTTACTATGCAGGAGTGTGCACAGGGAGACCTCTTCAGAGATAAGATTGCATTATGCCAGTCCCCATGGGATGCATTCCTCTAAACCAGGGAAACCTGCATGTCAATCATGTTAGGCAATGGGATTTCACAAGCACAGATTCTCCACTGTTTTACTCTGTTTTTCTCTCTTATGTGCAGAAAGACACATAAGAGAAGGATTTTGTCTTCTAAAGCAACTCAAACTCAAAGATCTGAAAGGTTGTTATTAAATTATAAGGCTCATATTTCTTCAAAATCAGACTGATATGGAACAATGATAAGAACCAAACTACTGCTATTCACAAGAAGTCTTGTTTGCAGTTTTCTTCAAGCAGAGTCACACCAAACATGTAACTGAAGACAATGTGGACAGGTGAAACCAAAGGTCAACTTTTGCAAAAGTCTGTATGTGGAGCAAAATAAACAATGGACATTACCATAAAATATGCAATCCATTAATGTAGAGATGCATCACATCATGATGCATCAATGCACCACACTGGTATCAATGCATCATGACGTGTTGATGCTTTTCTTGAGTACAGATAGGGAAGCTGGTCAGTGATGTTAAGATAGAGAGAGATGAATGCAGGACAACAGAAAATGTCTGAGGCTTTTTTTCCCCAGCAGGACAACAAATCTTTACAAGACTTGAAAATTGATGATCTCCTCCCCAGTTTGGCAGAGTTTGAGCATGTTTGCAAAGAAGAATGGGTACAAGTTTTTAAATGTGTAGAGTTATTAGAGACATGACCCAAAATACTTTCAATTGTATGAGAATTGTAAATAAAACTAGACTTTTTGTTGTTACTTTGAAGTTTCCTCTCTCGTCCAAAGTCCTCTCTCGAGTCACAACTGTGGTAAAAGATAGTTGGCCAGAATGATCGGTCTGAATTATATTTTTAATTTTTCTGCCAGAAAACGCAAATGTGCAAAACACTTTTTTTTCATTTCAACATTGTATGCTACCTTGGTTTGGTCTTTCACATGATCCCAGTTAAACACGTGTGAGTTTGAGGTTGTAACATGACAATAACATGAAAAGTTTAATGTATGTGAAGACTTTAATAAGCACTATAATCGCCAAGCAAAAACTACAACAATGGAAGGTTGACCAAAAAAAAGCTTTATTATTTTTTCCGTTAGCTACTGAAACAGAAGGGACATATTCCTACACAATCCAGGTGACTGAGTTCAATGTGACTAAAGTTCAAGAGCAACCTGATAACATGGTCAGAGTGAGAAGTGTAGAAAAGTAATTTTTTTTTTTTTTTTGCAAAGTTGTCAAGAACGATTTACTTGCTGCCGCTCCCGGCTAATGGCATCTTTAAATTACTTGGAAAAATTAATAGTTTTCATCCTGGTTTCATCAGTTTCCCATTCCCTCATCATTGCTTCCTCCCTTGCTGCCATCTGTATTCCTGTTTATGTTCTGCTACCTTCCATTTTTCCTCCTTCCACATCCTTTATCTTCACCATACCTGGAGGCCAGCTTGTCGCCAGCAGACATGTTGATGTCTAATGGTTTGGGGAGCATTTTTCTCCCCTCAACGCTTGCAGAAAACAGGATGCCTGACAGGCTGCTGGGAGAACAGAGGGAGGGTTTATCTGGGAAGACAGGCCTTAACCCTCTATCACCATGCCAATGGAGACTGCAGCACAGAGCTCATTGCTCTACAGCTAGATAAGACCTCCAGTCTGAGCAACACTTCCGACTCGACCCCACTTATGACAATGGATCAGGCAAACCAAAGACAGCACATGATCAACTGCTTTGACTATCACCCCTTCATCTCAACTAACTGCAAAACCTGTTTTAATTTCCCAAAAGACCGGTGCTATATGGCAGAGCTGCTTCTTATTACTGAATAATGCAGAAGAAGACAAATCTTTCTGATCATATTTTTAAAAACTCCCCCCCCCCCAAAGACTTGTGGACCCAGAGAGCACACAAAAAAAATAAATAAAAAATAAAAAAACTAGAAGAATGAGCTTAATAACCTTTTGTTTTCTTAAGAAAACATAGTTGCAGACAGTTTTATACATATGTAGAATACATTTATGGATTTCTTTTTGTTTTGGTCAAACCTGATAAAAATGGGATCTATTTGCCTTTTTTTTATGAACGATAATAAATCCTCTATAATCATAGAATATAGAGGACTGTAGGTTATTGTGTTTATGACAGTTTTAAGCTTTCATGATATAAGGCACCTTGAACTGCTTTTTTGCTGAAATGTTATATTTGATATATTTAAAAAAGTGCCAAACAGACTTTACTTTCTATATCTCAACAGCTAAGTTTAGTTTCTTGTTTCCATGAGAAACATCCTTTCACATTTAACCCTTTTTCTTGTCTGTATTTAGAATTACAGAGTTATTGACTTGAGATAAGAGCAAAACCCATTTTAATACACTGAACAGAGTCATGTTCAGTATTTTAGTGTAGATATTCTGGAGACAGAAAATGATCTTGCTGAACATTAAGTTTTAAACAAAAAAAAGGGAAGTTTCCTCTCTTTCCTGATTTGTTCTTTAGACTCACTGTTGCTCCAGGTCCCTTGTGTGTGTACAAGGCCTTATGGGAATTAACTGTGTCCAGTTTGTTCTGCAAATCCGGAAATCCAGTTGTGTGTCTGACCAACCAACCATGTCAGGCTCTTAAATCACACAGGACCTGAATTCCACCGGGCACTTTCCAGCTCGTCACGGTAAATGTAAAACCAGGCTTTATCTCTTCAGACTTAAATATGACCATGAATAATGTAGGAGGAGGTAAAGCAAGCACTGATGGGAGATCAGAGCAGTTTCATATGTCTCATATCTCTGTAAAATTAAGTCGGAGACTCTGTGCCACAGAACTGTCAGATTTGATTTATGGCTGTTAAATCTGAGTAATAAGAAAAAAAATTATCAATACAGTAATTTGGAAATAGCCATTTTAGAGGCAGTTGGACGATTTAGGAGGAAAGTTATTGTTAGAGCATAAGCTACACAGGGAGGGAAGGGCTGTAAGAAAGGTCTTCAGAGAGAAATTCATCTGATTTGGGTCACCTCTTTCATAATTCTCTGCTGATTATGTAGCGGAACAAACGATGTTGCTGGGAATGGGATTTGCTGCATTCCTTGCCTGCTATTTGTTGTGTGTCAGCATATTTGTGGCTGCGCTTGTCTGGCAAGAAATTAACTTCGTCACAGAAGTCTGAAACAATAGCGAGCAGGAATTGCTGAGCCAATTGCTTCACCTCAACAACGGTAAAGCCATTTCGCTCCAGCAGACCACTTAATAGCTTTGGCTGATGCAGAGTTTGGAAATCTATCAGACAACAATGCCAGACGGAGATGAGCGGACTGCTCATCCACAGAACCAATGGGTGGGAGGAAACAATCGTCTCGGCCCCATCACAAGTCCAGGTCTTTCAGTCTCCGACCTCTCATCCAAAATTTGATTCCTGAGATTGAAAAGTGGAACAGGACAAGAGAGGAATGTTTTATCCTCTCTTCACCAAACTGCATTGCAGGTAGCACATGTTCTTCAGTCCACAGGGAGTTCTGGTTCTGCTGGTCAAAGCAAAAGTCCAGACAACTTGTAATTGCCAAAGAATCCCTTCCTCTCTTGTCAAGGCAAGAAAAGGCAACTTTATATAGCAACCTTCCAACACAAGGTAAGTAAAATTTAGTGAATATGCCCCGAAGATTCTCATTTGTCAGATCAAAACTACATTTTGAAAATAACCTTTGGGGTGGTCTGAAACATACTTTCCAAATTTACAGAATTTCTGCTTTTAAAAGTAGTTTTTCTCGATCTGATGCAATATTCTAACTTTAAATTTTACATTTTCATTAAGTCTAAGTAAAAAAATAATAACAGAAATAAAGGCTTTCAAACTTAATCTGTATTACGTGTTTCAATAATTAACCTGAAATAACTAGGTTTTTAAATAATATCCTAATTTATTCAATGGGTCGGTGATTAGATTAAAAATGGATGCCATGTATTCTGCAACATGTCAATGTATTTACTTTTGGGACAATCAATGTGATTGACTGAAGTTACCTGACGTAAATTATTTTAACGCTCGGTAAATAATATAGATATTTAAGCATTTCTGTACCATTTTAGTATCTTTTTAAACTTAAATTATTTTATGGAATTAGAGTTTTATACTTTTTAATTCATTCACACAATTAGGGAATGAATGATTTTAATCAATTGTGGAATTTGCAACTTTTTTATTAGGTTAATAGCTTCTTAACAAAATCATAGGCAGACAATAACAGGACAGCACTTTGTGATATATTTTTGGCTTTGTTGAGGAGCATATTTAGCAGATTTCTTATAGTTTGCATATATTAAAAAGACTAGTGGGAATAATTCTGAAAAACTTTTTTAAGACCTTTTAGTACTTTAAAAGTACTCTGTAAGATACAGAAAATGATGTAGATTGCTGACTTTGACCAACTAAACTCAGCGATTCTGGGAATCACAGCAGTGCTGGGATATTCATGTTCACCTGTTGTTTCTTCTGCTGACACAGCGACTGCCAATACTGGTTTATATACAGTTACACTGGATATATGTGTGTCTTTTTGAGTCTTTTGTGCTGATGCACAGAGAAATTTGTATCCCACAAGGGAGAATCTGGTCTATGTTACTGTATCATACTGGTACTGAGTAATGTCTGGAACGTTTGTCATGTCAGTATATTGCAAACACACAGTTAAGCCAAAAATTATTCACACTCCTGGCATTTTTAAGTGTTTTTTTTTTATTTTACCAGTATGCGTCCTGTGACTCGGGCTTCTTCCAGCAGTCCAAATAATTATAATAATAATGTGCTAAATTATTTAGTCTCTTTATATTGCCCTTTGCATTGTAGTTTGCCCTGCATGTCTCTGTGTTGCCCTGTGATGGACCCTGTGTTCACCTGACCAGGGTGTAAACCCCTCCTGCACAATGACCATTGCAGATAGACCCCAGCCTTGGTAAACACATTAAAAAAATAGATGAATTTAGGCATTGATGAACATTTCTTCTAACTGGATTGTTAAGGTTTTACACCGTGTTCCAAATTATTATGCAAATTGGATTTAAGTGTCATAAAGATTAAATTTTTTGTTGTGCTATTAAATGTATAGATGATATTGTGTGTCAGGGCTCTTTGAATCACTATTATTTATTTCAGAGAGCTGGGTTTATTAGTTTGTCTGGTGAGCTCAATTAAAGGAAATCTACTTAAGAAGGATGTTCCACATTATTAAGCAGGCCACAGATTTCAAGCAATATGGGAAAGAGAA
>CAEFZY010049618.1:0-26976 GCA_903066815.1 Brachyrhaphis roseni
AAATAGATGTACAATAACTAGATATACAACTTAAAAAGTTATACAACTAAAATATATATAATATATAAATATATAAAAGATATACAACTAAAAAGTGGCATGTTAAATGAAATAATCTTCTAATATAAGCAACTACATTTTCATCAATATTGAGGAATTATTGACTTAAAACAAGATCCTAATATATCTGTAAGTTTGTTTTGTCTTAATTAAAATGTTCCACCAGAAACTAGACCAAAATACTTGATAAGAATATATTTTTATGTTTTTGCAGTGCATTTTTAATGTGTAAATAGAAGGGAAGCGACATTAGCTTGGACTGCTAATAGCCTGTAGCTGGAGGCTAACCACAACTGTTAGCAACTTTATAACAAGCAACTGACACTTGATTAATTTTAAGGTGGGATTAATGTGAGATTGAACTTCTGAGAACAACTGAACACTGCAGAATGATGTGAAGTTAGCGCTAAACCATGTTAGCATGCTAAGTTCCCAGAATAGCATCCTCGGTTAGATTATTCTGCTGTGTATTATAATTTGTTTAAATTAATGCAGTATACAACCTCTGCACACTGCTTTTGATCTATCACAAGATAATTGTATATTTTTATACAGAGACACAAAATGGCTACTCAGGTAGCTTAAAGGTGCTAGCCTTGTTTAAGGAAAGAAGTAGCTATAAATTGAATAACAGATGGTTGCTTTACACACCGCTTATATTTGGCCTAAACTAAGTAAAACCATTTTTAACAATGTTTTACAGTTTATGTACAGACAAAACAACAAAACTAAAACTATGGATTATTTGAAAAATAACATCATGATGAAATCAGCAGACAGGAGCTGAAAGGGAAATGTTTAGAAAAAATAAATCTTATCCATAACATCCATTATGATACAAATCATAAATATCTTTCTTTATTCTTGTGCTCTATCTATTACAAAGCAGCTCACATGTCAGTCTTTTTCTTGTTAAAACTGTAAATAATTATCTTATCATCCTGGTTCAGTTGGAGGTTTAGTTGCTGGGTGTGTCTGTTGCTTTGGGTTAACGTGAACGTTCTGGGAATTTTGAGGCCCTTTTTAGCGATTAACAGTGAAATGATTAAGAACAATACACAGGATTCTGAGAACTTTGAAAGATTAAAGGGTGAAAATCAAATGAAAGAGAAAATAAAAGTTTCAGATGAAACATCAACTGTCGGATAAGCGGAGAGTTATTTATATTGCTCCATAAAGGACTCTAAGCCAAACCCAGGCCCATTTTATTTTCAGTTTCTTCACTCGTTGCGTAAATGTTGTTACCAAGAGACGACGGCGTGTTGCTATGGGTGTGTGGGTGTAGCGCGCCAAAAGAGGCTGATGCTGAAAAGACATTCAGCCCTGAGAAAAATAACAGAGAAAGAAAAAAAAGTGAAAAGTATGAGAATGGCAGGGAGCAGAAGGCTGGAGAAGAGAGGAATTTGTGAATGTGAAAAACATAAAGTGATGGTACAACAGATATTTTCGAACGGCTGCTGAGGAGTTTTTAAGAGATGGGTTCAAGGAAAGAACAGAACATTTAAGAAACTACATTAATGGACTTTGACTTATCTACTTTACTGCTCGGAGTTTTCTAAAGTTACGTGGTGAAGTTTTAAATTTAATTTCTTTATATGCTGTTTCTAACACAAAGAAATTAAAGTAGTTATTTAAGCTAAGTGTTTTTGAGTTTGCTTAAAAATAAGAAGAGGATAAGTAGAAGACAAAAGAAGAAGTGTTTGCAGAAGTCATGATTTTAGTAGATAATAAGAAAACAAATACAGGACAGAAATAATTGATTACAGCTTTATGATTATGTCTTTCTGACAATCACAGATACTATTTAATGTCTCTTGGATTGTGCTTTTTTAAATTTTAGCTCAAGAAAAGGGAGTAGATTGTGTCTGTGTGAAAAGGCGTAAGGTCTAGTTTCAGATTTTGAGCATGTTTGTGGTTTCTCCAAACAATTTTACAACATTTCAGTCCAGACTTTGACTAGGCCCCTACAAAACCTTCTTTTTCGGAGGCAAAACTTTTCTCCATGAGGATTTTGAGGTAAGAAGCCTGGTTCAGCTCGAGGTTTCTTCCTGTTAAAGGGGAGCTTTTGCTCTCTACTGCTATTGTTTAATAAATGCAGTTACTTTTTGCACAAAGTATTGCGCTTTCCTGATTTAAGAGAACTGCTTTTTGTATTCACCGAGGTTAATTACATAATGTGAAATAGTTAATCAATCAATCAACTTTATTTATACCACTAGGTAGATTTATTTATAGTGAGGTGAGTTATCTTTCTTACTGAACAGGAATCTTGACAAAACCACATGTTAAATATAAAGATAACATGACTAAAAAAACACAGACATAAAAACAATAAAATAAAAACAAATACAGTATTCTCATTACGATAAGAGGATGCTCTGTGCTAAATCGAATTTTAACAAAAAAGAGAGAAATCCTTGAGGAAGTAATTTAAGCAACACTTAAAACTGAGATATATTTTGAACAGGAAACACTTTTATTTGGCTAATAGTGGCATTCCCCATCTTTCCACTAATCTATTGCTGTCTGGCACTAAAACTGAGCAAATGCATTTTGTTACTTTGTGCCATTGCCCACAGGAATGTTTACATCTGCTCATAAACACCTCCAAAAATAGATACAATCTGCCCTGCCAATGAAAGCTCAGCAAGCCTCCACAACAATCAGACAGCAACGGGACTGCACTGTTTATGGTATTTATAGCCAAATGTGCTTTTTAATAACACTTAGAAGGTTAATTATGACAGTAAAAACAATATTTCACCCTAAAAGATTGCTTTGTCGAGCTCATCTGCAGCCTGATGCTGTTTTTCCGTCTTTTCCAATGCGGCAGACAGACGGATGTACAGAAAACGAGTCTTTTTGGGAAGAATTGAATGAGCCCCAGTTGATAACGAGTAACAAGCGCCATCCGGCCGTGAATCAGCTTGAAATGTGAGTGGAAGAGGAAGAGCAGGGAACATGAGAGGGGAACTAAAGAAGTCGTGTGATTGGTTTTAAAATTACAGGGTCAATAGACGTGTAAGTTTGGACGAGGCTTTTAAAACCACTCCTCACGTCAGCCCACTCACCGCTTCGCTTATGCAAAACGCATCAATCAATCTGCTGCAGGTGTCGATTCAGATTGGAGAAATGTTCTTCAAAAAACGTGTCCCTCTGTCTTTCTGTGTTTCCCCCTGAGTTTATCTGCACTTGACCTTTCGGACTGAAAAAGGAGGCTGAGAGCTTATCGATGGAGGGGAGAAAAAGGAAGCGAAAGATCTGCTGCTAGGAGGTCTCTCATGATGTAACACATCTACATCACGTCACCATGGCAACCCCGCATCAGCACCAACCGAGTGTCATAGAGAAAAGAGCCACTGTCTGTGCTGGTATGTTACAGTACGAGGCTCAGAACCAGTTTCAATGTCGAGATAGTTTTCCAGACATATATAAATGAATGGTTAGTTAGTCGCCATGATCATTTAACTATGTTTGAGGATTTTTCTGTTTTAGTTGTTATTTTTGTGACAGTTTTGTAAACACCTAAAAAAAAAATTATTTTTGATATAAGCCTCTTAAAACAGGGTTGGAGTAGTTTTTTTTCTTATTTTTATGAATGAAATTGTATTGATGTTTGAATATAGTGTTGCTTATTTTATGTGACTGGATGGAAATTAGCATTTTTGCTAAATATGGTATGTTTACGATAACATTGTGAGCTCATTAATATGCACCCTCCCACTTAAATAAAAATAAATCAATCAATGTTTCAAAATATGCAGAAGTTATTAGGTAATTAAAAAGCTTATATGGATCATTTCCAAGCTGAGTTATGTATGATGGTGTGTTAGGGTCTTTGTAGAAAAAAAAGAAGTTGAAAATTTGTGAGAAAAAAACACAACATTAATCCGATCTGGGCCACTTCCATATGTGATACTAATTCAGAAACAAATCTGTTTTCAAAGCATCTGCAGTGAGCGTTCATGTTGCATTTCATCCGACTTTACGTCACTGATGTGAGATATCATCAGAAAAAGCCAGGCACGATCAATCAGGACGTAAATTTATGGTTGTGAAATCATGAAAGACCACTACTGGTTCCGACCAGATCCAAACAGAAATTGAGGTCAACGCTCCACAAAAAGCTACTGCTAGTATTGTACTTTCCATTTATTAGCTTTGTTAGCGTTGCTATGCTATTGTGACAATACCGTCGGCTCTTGTTACTGAAAAAAACTTTTTAAATCTAGAAATAAACGGTCATACCTGTCAAGTTTGGGACTTGAGAATATGGGAAATCGTTATCTGTTGGAGCGAGGGGGTGAGTTGGAGGTGCGAAGAAAACTACCGTCAGAGGTGAGAGCGGGGAGGAAGAAGGCTAACGACATGCCGTAAATGACTACAGTAAAACAGGAAATAACAAATACGGTAGCATGCCCCAACAGAGGGGTCAAATACGGTCGTTTCAAAACGGGAGACTCGACAAGTATGAACGGCTGTATCCGTTGTTACTACCGGAAACAATTCGTTGCCATGTGACGTCAACATTCTTTTTCTGCGCACGCGGAATTAATTTCGGCGTTAACCGTTAACACCGAAGTCTCATTTCATTTAGTACGACTAGAAAAACAAACAAACAAATCGGAATTCAGCTAAAAATCGAGCATTTAGACCTGCTGTGTGAACGCGAGCAGCAGATCTTAGACATCTGTCTCCATCTGATGTTTGAGTTTGTGACGTTCATTCAGTCACAAAAGCAGCCTAAATAAAACCCACCGAGGCTATTTACCGAGCCTTTGTCCCCATGTTCTCCTGAGACTCTAAGTATAATCCAGGGACCTTGGGGAGACAGAGAACTTCAACACAACTCAAAGAGCGCAGCGAATGGTAAAAATAAACCCAATATTGAAACGAGAAGAGAAAAGGCACAAGGCTGCTCGCCTTCACGGAGGGGAGGGCGGATGGATGGATGAAAAGGCGGGAGGTGAGGAGCAGCAGAGAGAATCAGTCTGTTCATCCATCCGATTCAACAGCGAAGGTGAAATATGTGTTTCTAAAATACCCCCAAAATGTGAGCATTAGCAAGTCTGCTGCAGGTACACAACCATTAATACAGACAAAATAAATCCAAAACTGATTTCATCTAAGATACTTTTTTTTTTCTTTTTGTAATTGGCTGTTTTATGTTTAACGGAAAACAAAGAAAATAAAATTTTTTGCAGTTTAATAACAAAAAGGCTGAAAAGTCAACTATGTTATGTAGCATTGTTGTTTTCTCTTTACTTTCACTGCAAAAACACAATGACTGTATAAATCCATAGCAAAAACAAATTCTAACCTTATTACCAACAAATTTTGTCTAGATTCAAGTGCATATATCTTTGTACTCTTGAAATTAGACAAAACTAAATTACAAGTAACTTTTCAACAATAATTCTTTAATATTGATAGATTAAAAAATACTAGTTCCCCTGGCAGATTATTTCACCTATAAAATATATTTTTAAAAGTGAAATAATCTAAACTAGCCTGATACCCTGAAATAAAAAGTGCAATTTATTGCCTGCAGAAGGCTCATAAAGTCCTTAAATATCAATCAATTCCTTAAAGTTTATGGTTGTAAAATGACAAGGTTTTGGGGAGAAAACATTGGCAGGGCACTTTGGAACCATTAAACCTTTTTACTAGATATAAAATAGAATAAATTTCCACTTCAAACCTAAAGATTTAATTCAAATAAATTAAAAAAATACTTGTTCTTGTATGTTTATGTAATATTGTTGTAACACATTATCCAAGGTTCTTCAAAACTTGAGGGTCTCCTGTGGAGATCTGTCACTGACTGAAGACACTTGTGTTCAGTTATCCATAACTTTCGTGATTTAATAAACAATCGTTCTTTATTAAGGAAAAACACTTTTTGGATGATTCTAGTGAAAATGAAATGAAAGAAGAAAAATAAAGCCATATGGAAACTGGATCAGCAGATGATTCACACAGCAGCCATGACTAATTTTACTTGGTGTCAGATTCGCACTTTGAAAACAAGACAAAACGCTAAGAATAAAAAAAACACACACAGAGAGAGAAAACTGTTAATCTCAATGTTTTGTTCACATTTCGGTTTGTTTTTTATATTCTTTTCCAGGGCTGCATCATTTTTAGATCGAAACTAAAAACTAACACCCCAGACAGTGAGAGGAGATGGAGTAGTCATGATGTCAAAGAACATTTCTTGTTTTGATTTTTTATTTGTATGGAAAGAGTCTTTGTATGTTAACACAAAGCTATCGCCTTCAACATAAAACAGATTACTGCAAAAACACTAAATCTTACCAAGTATTTCTGATCTTTTCCATAGTGCAAATATTTTAGTAAACTTGAAATAAGACAAAACTAATTTACAAGCAAATTTTCATTAATAAATAGTAGCTTGTTTTAAGTAAATACTGATGTAAAAGAACTTGTTCCACTCAACATGGGGAAAATATCAAGTTCCACAATCCGCCAGTGGAACTACTTCTGTTTTTTAATCAATATTGAGGAATTATTTACTTAAAATAAGATCCTATTTCTTGCTGAAAAGCTACTTGTAAGTTAGTTTAGTCTTATTTCAAGTTTATAGCTGAGATATTTGCAGTAGAAACTAGACCAAAATATTTTGTAACATTTTGTTTTTGCAACGTATTTACAGAGTAGTAGTAGTAGTATTAAAATAAAAATGTTAAAAGTACTACTTTGAAGTTTTTTCATATCTTGCGCTAATATGCTAAACCTGTTTTTACAAGCAGTTGAGTTGATGGCAACTCAACTGTTGCCAATCAAGTTCTTGTATTTTGCTAAAAAGATAAATGTAAGTTTGTTTTGTCTCATTTAATGTGCACTATGATATTTTCACCAGAATCTGGACAAAATGCATTGGTAAGATTTTGTGTTTTTGCAGTGTAGAACTGCTTCTCCTTTATAAAATGTATAAATCAGGCCTCTTTTCAGTCTCTGTGCAACTCTAAATGTGGATTTTGAACTGAATCCTTAAACAGCCCTTTGTTGAATAATAAACAAATTAAGAGTTCAAGAACGATAAAATATGAATGAACTTGTTCTTAATGAGTTTTTTGTGCCCCCAGAATGATGCTGTCCTGGGTCAAAAACCCAATTTTCTATAGATTATCTTTATTTAATAGGTTTTGCTTTAAAGAGAAGCAGTTATTCAACATGATAGATTTTTAAAATGTAGCTTTCTTTGCACATTCCTAAAAAGACTGGGATAAAAACCGAGCTGACAGTGTGATAAATAGCCTCCATGTAGTTTTTTATAAAAGCATTTTAATGTTTTAAGACTCTTGGTCCACTCCCCGGGCTCTGCATTGATAAATGTCCCCAATTCCCCCCCTAAACTCTCCTCTGTTATTTCCCATCCTCTCTTGCTCTTGCTTCAATGCAGGAGTGGGAGGTGTTGCTACGCGACAGATTAGCTCCTTCCTCACAAGAAGCTGAGTGCAGACCTTGACTCTGAGTGTAAAAATAAACCCAAATCATTCAGTTATGCTTACCTTGACAAAATTTCTCCTATAAAACTAACCACTTTCTCCTCCCTTTCAACAAATAACCCTGAATTGGTCCAAAAATAAGCAGCTTATTCACATGTGAGACAAACACAATTCATGTCTCATTGTCAGTGCAATTTCTTTTTTTGTCAACTTTCACACCAGAGGATGATGAGCGCTCTGTTCCCTGCAATAAGATGACTAAGTTAGCGAAGGAACAGGCCGCTCGTCCCTCATCTGCAGTCGCTGTCAGCGGCCGAAGCTGCGAAAGTCGCACTTGTTGTTGTGGATGTCTTCAGAGGGAGTGTGTGAACAGAAAGAGCCGGAATAGTTGCTGCCCTTTGTGCATCTGCTCGGTGTGAGTGTGGAGAAGAGGTGTGTCAGGGGTGAGAAATCTGAGCAAATGAGTGGGTTTTCTTCTGCTGGGCGAGTGACTAGGTTTATTTATTTTTACCCTAAATGTCGGAACACATGTTCTAAGACAATGGTCTCCAAAGGAGCAAAAGCTTTAGAAAAAATGACAATTATCTCAACCTGATTTTTGATTTTGCTGCCAAAACATTGTGAAAGGTTTATTTTAATCAATTAGTTTATTTGACAGGGACAATGCACACAGACAGAAGAAGTCTGTAAGTAGCGTTTCTATTAACAATAAAATTAAAACTAACTTCATGGAAAAATGCAAATATTGAAATAACAACTGCAATAGAAACACTTTTTTCACATCACAGGAGTCACATGATCAACAACTGGATGTTTCCTCTGACAGAAACAACGAAGAAGAAAACAGGAAGTGGCAGGAGGAGGATGATGGCGCAGCATGTTTTTGTGAACAAACTATCTATGTGTGATTTTTATTATGTTTCTTACTGGAACAACACAGTTTTAAAATTGTGTTTTTTCATCATTAGTAATATGTAGAAAAAGTTTTGTGAACGTTTTAATGTAAATCCAGACACTAATGCAGCGGCTACAGCTAATTCACAATCCCAGTCCCTGATTGGGCATTTCTATTCATCAAAGTACATCCAGCTTATAAATCAAAATAAACAAGCTTGTAAACCCCAAATTCACATAATGAAAACTATAAATTAAAATACGCACAATTTATAAATCATTACACAATAAAAACACTTACGTATTTCTCCATTGCAGTATTTCTCCTTGCATATGTTGGGAAAAAACTAATTTACAAATGTACATATTTGTAATCTTCCCACCACTTGCAGCTTATTAAATGCCTATATTTCACAAAAATATAGGCATTTTTGTCATTACACTGGAGGTAATGACAATTTATTATTTAATTCTATTGTATTAAATTAAAACCAGCTTTATTTCTTTCCCCCCCAAACTTTATTTGGTTATTTACAAATTGGAAGTTGGTTTTCCGTTTTAGTAATATTACTCTCCTAGCAATATTAGTCATAAAAGTTAAATAATTAAACCCCATTGCAGCTAAGGGACCACAAAAAGCACTTGTTTGTATTTTCTGGTGTGTACCTGCAGCGACTAGCTAATCAGAACATGTTTTTGGATATTTGGGTCAGTTTTCCTCAAAACCAAAACCAGATTTCTAACATCTATCTGAAAGCTGCTTGTTTTAGAAGAAAAATGTAGTTTTTGCTCAGTGGCTGATTGTGTTCGGCTCAGTTTCTGCTACAGACTCGTACTCTGAGCTCCCCTTCATGTTTGCTCCATAAATAAAGAGGGAAGTCGCCATGGCAACCAGCGACTCACTGGGTTCATTCTTATATTTCACATGTCGCCCCAGAGAACCTGCATATTTTCAGAGATTGCATAATTTATAAAAAAAAAAAGTCTGGGAAGCGTCTGCTGTAGGATTCTTTAAAAATGATTCTGGATTTGTTTGATCTATTTTATTAGCCATTCATTGTGTGTTGCTTAAGATATTTTATTTCTTTTAAAAGGTTTTGTGGTGGTAAGTTTCCTTTCACCTCACAAGTACACACTACTGTTTTATTTAACTAAAACAGGTGTCAAACTAAAGGTCCGAGGGCCAAATCAGGCCCGCCACAGCTTTATAAGTGACCCGCTGGACTACACAGGGAAACATAAAATAATATTTTATCTGTCAAATAAAAACTTTTATCTCTAAACAGCCAAATTAAAACAATGTGAAAAGATGTCCACTGTTATTTAATTTTTAAGACAAGAAATATTTATTAATATTTTAACAGATTAAAATATTGATTTAAAAAGTTTAAATCAATTAAACGTATAATAAATTAAAATGAGCTCAGTAATTTCCATTGGCGTTATTTATCGTTTTTCTCTCTGTAAACTGCACTGAATAAAGTCATGAATACGAATTTTCTTCAATGCAAGAACAAAATCTTTGGCACAAATTTACTCCCGTAGAGAAGAAATAAATTTATGAAAAACTGAAGTGAAAAAACGGAGCAGAAAGCCTGAAAATGAAGCAGTGAGTGCTTGAGTTAATACCAAAGTGGATTATGAGTCCAAATGAGCTTCTGAATGAAAACTGAGACAAACAGGAGGTTCTGGCACAAAGACGGCCGTCTAATTGGATCCATTTGGGTCCATTTGCTGTCAGGGAGACAGAACACTTGTCCCTACAACCTGTCGCTCTTCTTCTGCAACCACAAGCATTTTCTCATGTTTCTCGGGCTCTTATGACAACCGTGAGAATAGAAACGCAGAAAACAGGGACGCTGCAGGGACATCTGAAGAGCCTGCAGAAAAACAAACAACCTGGAGTGTTTCTGTTCTGGGAGCTCCTGCATAATAACAACACGAGCCTCTTCAGCCCACATAAATCCTGACAGAAATGTTCCACAACCCGGCTGCTCAACACACAGACCATAAATAACGGCATCAACGTAAACAACAGAAACAAGGAACTTTTTACCGTAACAAAACAATAAACTTCTAAATTATATTTTAGAAGTCACCATTCTGCAAATCATGTCATAATCTTTTTAAATTTTCTTCAAAAATGATAAGAAACTGTAGAGGTTTTCTATTTTTCACCGCACAAGTAAGCAAATCGCAATTAAACTGAGCTGAGGTAATTTAGAGTCTGGACTTAGGAGAGGTTGATTGTTGTTTTTTCTTTACGGGAGTAATTAAACGGATAGGAAGTGTTTTATTGAAGAAAGTGTCAGGGAAGTGAAAAGTGGTTTAAATTCAATACAATTAACAGCCAGATTCCAGCAGGGAGACGGTTTCAATTACAGCCAGAGAAACTAAAGAGAAACTAAATACCTGTACATAATGCAAAAACTAAAATGGTTTATTCAATAAAGATGAATTAAAACTAAAATATCAACATAATTCAATAAAATTAAATATAATAAAATGTAAGACAGGATGGATGGACGGATTATGGTAATTTTGTTTCCCCTGAGCTGTTTCAGTGAACTGTCTTAATGAACTGAGTCAGTGAACTGATTCCTCTCTGACTCACTCGGCTCCTCGGTTCAGTAGTAGATGGGACTGAATGTTTTCCTGATCCATCAAAACAAACTCTTCGTTTTCTTTTCCTCCTTTTTCTTCTTCTCTGTTTTTCCGCTGCAGGGCGGAGAAAACCGACAGACAGGCGCCATTTTTAGACGGAGATTTTTTTTAAACAAAAGATTTTAACACTAAACCTGAAGGTGCAAATCTGTAACTCGTGTTTGATTATTTTGCTTTTGCACCTTCAGGTGATTACCAGTGTGGATCGGTGAAGGCGGAAGAGGAAACAGAGGTGGCTGAGTCATCGGATTAACAACACGGCAGCTCTGAAACGGGATTATTCATCTCCTCAGATAACAAAAGAACAAATTCATCAACACTATTCACCCAATTATTCCTAATTTATCAGAAAATCTGAGTAATTAGACTAAATATAATCGATCAGATTTTGAATTTCGTTTGAATCGTGGAAGCTAAACCAGGCTGAACCTTCAATCGGTCATTTAAAACCAAAGCAGAGCAGTAAAAATCCTGCGGCTCGAGTTTCCTCTGCAGCTCTTTATGAATCAGAGGGATGGGAGCCGGGAGGGGACGCGGGGGCGCGCAGCGCGCTCCTTCATGTCGGTCACTGGTGAAATCTATTTTTAGAAACGCGGAATAATTCATGAGCGCCATTCATTAAAAAAACGGGCAGACTTTTCATTCAGACTTTCTAAATCTTGTCTGTAACTTTGAAAAGAAAAAATAAAGACAACAATAATGAGAATCCTGAGTCAGAAATGAACGTCATGGTTGAAAAATGTGATCTTTTATTGCTCTGGTCGTTTAATTGTGTGCACTATTTATTCTAACATACATTGTTTTTATCATGAATCGCTATAAAATCGACATTTAGCTGTAATAATGGATGTTTTGTTGCTAGGAATGTATTAAAAACGGGGTTAAGTTGATCTGCACATAAAATAAAGTGATTTTAATTAGATATAGGATGATTATATTTAAAATCACATCTGATTTTAAATATAAATCAGATGTGATTTATATTTATAAAGCCTCTTCTGCTGGCAGATAATCTCCTTTAGTCTCACTAAATGCGGTCTAACAAGAACCTGCCATGTTTACTGGCGGGTCCGGGGCAAACAGGCAGGTGCCAGACATATAAACACACAGACCTCGTTCGTATTCAGCACAGATCCTCTCCTCCTCCTCCTCCTCCTCCTCTTCCTCCTGCTTTCACAATTCACCGGAGCCCGGTGACTCCGGTTACGTTTTTACGATGGCTCCGCCCTCTACTCGGTTTTGTCCAAATCGGGCTTTTTGCGTCGCCGGAGCTCCCGATTTCAAGCCGACGTCACGACCGAGTAAAGGGAAGAGCTGACGTCGAGGAAGAGTCACAGAGAGGAGAGGGCAGGAGGGAGGGAGGGAGGGAGGAAGGGGGAGACTCTCAGCGCGGCTCGCATTCATATCAGGCATATCTACCCCCCCTTTCTCCCTCCTCCTCCCTCCGTTTTACGTCGGTGTTGGCGCGTCGGGAGCCCCCCTGCTCCGGTGGAGTCCCAGGCTATATAAGACACCGGCGAGCAGAGTCCCTCAACCAGATTTACGGGTTCCGGACATCTGAGCCAGAAGAGACGGCGACCTGCAGCCGCCGATTCACCTGCACTCCGAAAGGAGGGACGAAGGGAGAAGGTTTTTACCAGAAAACCTTGCTCTGGAGAAAAAGAAACAGCTGAGATGAAAGTCCAATAGCACATCTTCTTTTTCTTCCCCTCACTTCTACAAACCTGCCTGCGACGGGAAACTTCAGCAGATCTTCTAACAGCGCTCCGCTTTACAACTTTTCACCCGGAGGGACGCTGACGGCTCGCCGCAGCAGCAACAGACCACGATGTACCGATCAACCAAAGGGGCGTCCAAGGCGCGACGGGACCAGATCAACGCGGAGATCCGAAACCTGAAGGACCTGTTGCCCATCTCTGATGCAGACAAAGCGCGTCTCTCGTATCTGCACATCATGTCCCTGGCCTGCATGTACACCAGGAAGTCCGTCTTCTTCACCCAAGGTAGGAACTGAGACGGCAACCTGTTGATCAATCTCCCGCAGAGTGCGGGGATCAACAAGTGCTCGAGCTGAAGTGTGATGATAATCTGGTTTTAGGGTAAAATGTGCATCTATAGCCCATCTAGATGTTACTAGAGACAGTTTATGTCGCTGATAGAAGTGTGAAACTGAGGCTGTCGCTGTCCGCGGTGCTGAAATGTTCGTGTTTCCTCGCTGACGGCGCTGTCCGCGGTGCTGAACTACATGCTCCTACTGCGGCATACGTCCAAGCCTCGCTTCTTTCTTAACAGCTGTTTGTTCCTTTCTTCCCAGAAGCGGGATCTGCTGGCAGTGACGAGGAGAGCGCTGCGTGTCTGTCTTTCCACGAGCTTTCGGAGCTGATGCAGGCGATGCCGGGCTTCCTGATGCTGCTTACCGGAGAAGGGAAGCTGCTCTACCTGTCTGACAGCGTCTCCGAGCACCTCGGACACTCCATGGTGAGACACACGCCGCTGCTGCATTCCTCAGTACAGGAAGGTTGTTTCAGATGGGTTTAACACCAGGTGTCTGTTCTTGTTTCAGGTGGATCTTGTGGCACAAGGTGACAGCGTTTATGATATAATCGACACTGCAGATCACTTCATCATGAGGACCAACCTGTCTGCTTCTACATCACTTGAGATGGGTAAGACACCGTGTTCTTTTCTTACATTTAACAGCTACTATTCATTTATTACACAATGAAAACTGAAAATCACTAAACTCTAGCAAAAACCCCAAAAGGGACATCGTCACCTTCCTAAAAGTATTTATTTATTTATTTATTTATTTTTTTGCCTCAAACATCTTTTGGAAAAAAAGAGGTGGTGTTTTTTTTATATACAAAAGATTCACTTAAGACTGACTTTAGCTCCGAAACATATTCAACCACATCTAAAAGCCAGCTTCTTGATGTAGAAACTGCCTGTCCTTTTAAAGCTCAACGCATATGGCAACCAGCTGTTGGCATGGCAACCAGAGGCGCACTCCTCACAATAAAACAATCGTAAACTTTTTACTTTACATTCGCTAACATTTTAAATGTAACAAATTAGCTTATGTTGTGCCTGATGTCAGCCAGGAACTTAAAATTAGGTTTAAGATCAGCAGATTTAAAGTTTGGCATTTCCTTATTTTACCGTTTTTACTTCCTCTAAAGGTAGGACTACCAAAATAAGAGTCCAGATTTCAAAGAAAAGCACAAGGTACTTCAAATTTTATAGCTGAATTAGCAAGCAAGCATGAAACATCATTTAAATGCATTTGGCCACATAATTGGTTCTTTATAGATGATTTTTTTATTATTATTTATTTTTTTTGCCAAAATCACTTTTTAATTTTAAGAAACAGTAAATGGACTGGAGTTACAAAGTTCTTTTCCAGCCATTTTGACCACTTGAAGCACTTTACATTAGAGCCACACTCACAAACATTTCTACAACAATGCACAGATTGTTAGACAACTTTGCTGGAAGTGCCTCGCTGGAATTGAACTTACAACCTTCCGATTAAAAGTTGACTTCTCCACCAACTGAGTCGCTCAGGAAGCTGGTGAAATAAAGATGCTATTTCCTGTATATGTTATAAAAAGCAGTGACCCGAGCGTACACCCCTGTGGTACTCCACAACTAACTGCTACATTTAAAATGTTCATTTCTAATGACTCTCCTCCCCTCTTTTCCCCCACAGACCGTCTCTTTCGCTGCCGTTTCAACACCTCCAAATCGGTGCGGAGGCAGAGTGCCGGAAATAAGCTGGTTGTGATCCGAGCTCGCTGCCTCGCCCCACCCTCCGCCACCCCCGCCGCCAGCTCCTACTGGACCTCCAACCCGGTGTGGGTGTGTTTCTGCACCCCGCTGGAGTCCCAGCCCACTCGCTCCGGGTCGGGGCCAGACAGGGACGTGACCTCTGCCCCCCCGCTGGCCGAGACCAACCTGTTTCTGGCGTGTTTCCACTCCCAGCACGGCCGAGACATGAGGCTCCAAGCGGCACAGGACAGGTGAGTTTGCCCTTCGTTCCTCTAGAAATCGCGAGTTTATTCTGCTTATTGGATAAAGATGTGAAAAATCCCATCTCCTCCCACTCTGCCCTGCAGCATGACTGTGTATCTGGGCTACGATGTGACAGCTTTACGCTCCCGCTCCTGGTACGGCCTCCTCCACCCACAGGATCTGTCACACGCCTCTGCTCAGCACCGCAGCCTGTGTAAGCGCTCCGTTTGCTCAAATTAAGCTGTCCATGCCCACACTATGCCCACTGGCACATTCACACAACGATGATTAATGTGATTACACACCGACCATAACATGTACTCAACTGTTGTTGACAGTGAGGGAAGGTGGAGAGGGCAGAGCTGAGATGGTGGTTCGTGTTCAGGCTCACGATCTGTCCTGGGTTTGGCTCTATATGGTGCTTCAGCTGCAGCACGGAGACATTCCCATCAGCAGCAACAACTACATCATCAGGTGAGAACGCTCCACTTTCTGAAGGATTTAAAACAGCAACACCAACTCTAATTCAGTTTTACTATGACCACTATAAAGCTGCTATAGTTTCAGAGAAAAAAAAAAAAAAAAAGAAAACATAGTAAATCTAAAGGCAACATGAATGAAGTCTGAAACTGACTCCAGGTTTCTCTCTTTCTCTCTGTTTTTCAGTGACTCTGAAGCCTGGTCGGTGCGCCAGCAGCTCAGCTCCGAGCAGACCCAGCTGACCCTGGTTCTGAGCGCCGGCCCGTCTCAGCCGGAGGGCCTGAGCCTGCAGTCTCCAGAGACCCTGTCCAGCCCAGACCAGGTGTTCACGCCCGGTAGCAGCGGCCTGTCCGCCCAGTCCTTCGACTTCAGCACGGCCGGCTGCAGCGTCGGCTCCTCGGACGAGCCGGGCAGTTCCATCGCCGAGCCCATGCAGCTGGAGGGAGACCCTCGGTCCAGCATCTCCTCTCTGGAGGAGGACAGCTTCTTCCAGCCGCCGCCGACAGAAACCCTCTCCGCCGCGTCTTCGCCGACTCCCGTCACGGTGGAGACAGTAGCAGATTTGGACTTTTTAACCCAGAACATTCTCCTGCCTCCGTCCTTCCAGCTCGACCCGCCGCTGCCGCTGCCCACCTCTCAGGCTCAGCAGACCAAAGAGTTTGTGTGCACCCCGCCGTACACGCCGCAGGTCGGAGGAACCAGCTTCCAGTTCAACGAGCCGCTGTTCAGCTTCGACCCCACTGGCACCACAACGCCTCCTCCCTCTGCTACGACCACCACCTCCTCCACCTCGCTGGCGCCCTCCGCCTCCTCCACAGCCCCGCCCACTACAAACCCCAGCCCCGCTCCGCCCACCACCCTCTCCACCAAACTGCCCCTGGCTTTGCCCGCCCTCTCCACCGACCTGCTGTTCTCCGTTGAGACGTGCAGCGGCGCCCTGTATGAGAAGCTGCCCCCCACGCCTGACAGTCCAGGAGACGGAGATTGCACGGTGATGACTCTGCCGGAGGTCCGCGGGCCGCTTTACGTCGACGTGCCGCTCGGGCCCTTCCACTGTCCCCCTGAAGGCCTGCTGACCCCTGAGGCGTCGCCTGGCAAACAGCCCTGCCTCACCTTCTTCTCCTTGGAGCGAGAGAAGGAACGGGCGGAAATTTCCCTCCTGGCTCAACACATCAGCTCCCTGGCTGAGGGTTTCTACCTGGATCCTCTTTTGTCCAAACTGTCCCCCTCCTCCTCGCCTCCGTCGCCCTTCCTGTCCCCGGCTATCGAAGCGGCGGATCCAGTCCACATGCTAAGGGAGTTTTATCCCGTAAAAACGTGGAGAGGTCTGGACATCCCCATCTTCCTCGACGACGATGACTCTCTGTTTGAAGAGAACATCCTAGAAACGCTCCTGCAAGACGACTTCGCTCCCAACCTCTCTGCCCCCTCCAGTCCCACCTCTCCGCACACCCCAGTGTGTTGGCACCAACCCTCCCAGTTTGAGGGAGCGGGCCACATCTGTAGCGTCCAATCGGCGCAATGTAACTCCGTGGCCGGACGCGGGGCGAGCGTGGCGACGACGGACGGGGAGGGGCTGGCAGAGGAAGCGATGGAGATGGAGGTGGAGGTGGCGTCGTCTCCCGTGTTGTCTTGCTCCTCCATCCCGGCTTCCCCTCCCCTCAGCCTCACCGCCTCCCCGAGCCCCGCCGCCGCCATGCCCGTCGCCTCGCCCACGCCCGCCGTGTCTTGCACTCAGTCCCTCCTGGAGGAACTGGCCGTCCTGGAACCCATGTTTGGGGCAGGTGCCTCGATCGCCCCTGGCTTAGGGCAACAACCTGAGTTGTATCAACTCCAATGTCATCCATCGCCACAGTGCTTCCACAAAGGTGAGCGTTTCCTGCGTTTTATCTCACTTTTCTGTCTGTTAATATGTGAAAAATTCCAGTGACTAATTCTCTTTTTCTACTGTCTGTTTTTGTCTTTCAGATGGGAGTGGAAGTGTTCCTCCGTTCTAAAATAAGTCTGTGACTTACTTCATTAAGTATGGCATATTGTCATATTTTGTGGAGATCCTTTTACTGAAAAGTAAAAAACAATTAAGTGTATAAATATACATAATGTATATACAACTTAAGGACTTCATCTCCTACATGTCTGCTAAGAACAAAGATTGGCTATATATTTTTGTTCAGTCATTTCTTCTGTGTAATACTGCAAAAACAAACAAAAAAAAAAACTGGTGCCAGATTCACATGACTACCGAATGGACCCAGAACTGCCTGGGTTCTGGCTCCATTTGGTGACCTCTCAGTTAGAGGTGCACCGACCGACTGAAGTATTCAAGTTATCGATCTTTAAAAAAGCCTGACCTGTAGATCCCGATTTTGGCCGGTAACGATTTTTACTGCCTGAAATGTTACTAAATAAAGTCTGCAGACATGTCCTGCTGGGTGGACAGTGGTTGATTTTTAGTTGATCAGATCCCAAATTTAAGAAAATCGGGTCGGACTTATCGGCAGATCAATTTATCGGTGCACCTCTACTCTCCAGAGCTTCAGAGACGATCAAACTCCAGATACGTATGTGTATTCACTCGTAGTGAAATATCTGTTGTGAACAAAAACAAATGATGCATTTCTTGCTATTTCAGTAGTGGGATGAATCATAGCACTTTTTTGCCTGACATGCAGCAACGCAAACCCAAACCTCAAACGTTACAGAAAGTCAAATGTTTACAATCGTTTACAACCTAAGTGCGAAAACAATCAGTAGGAGAGAGAAAGAGAAAAAAGATTTCTTGTCTTAAATCTTCTGATTTAGTTCCCAGAACCAGACGAGTTCTGGTTTAAAAGCCTTCCAAAAACGTAGAAATGGAACTGAAACCGAGATACTTTGAGCTTTGAGTTTGCGACTTTTAAACCTTTAACATCTCATGGTTATCGCTCCATCTGAAATCTTGTGTATCGATGTGACTTGCAAACAAAAAGAAAACATGAAGAACTGGACTCTGATCATGCCACAAACCCTCTGCTACTCTGTACTGTACATTAAGACTCTGAATGTGGACTCATCGGGTCCTCCTCCTCCTCCTCTTCTTCTTATTCTTCCCTGCTTTTGGCTGTGGGGCAGTCGGCTGGATATTCTTGCAGCATCAATATTTGCAATGCTGGCAGCTTATAGCGGCTCCTGTGTGCCTGAAACGGCCCCTGAACTCTGAACTCTTCGTCCACTCTGAACGAGTGGACGGTCGGCATCGTGGCTCCACTGGAGCGCGGTGCAGCAAGGCACAAATTTATGGAATACCGTCTGTAACTTTACGCAGTGAAAAACTAACAGCGAACATTTGGTTTGTTTAGCCAGACGGAGAGAAAAAAACGTGAAATTTCATTTTTCAAAGTTATTTTTTCACAATATTATTCCATATATTTACAAATGTCAGTTTGGAGCTAAATATTTCATTTTGAAAACAAAACATTTAACTCAGACTATAACATTTAGTTAAAAATTAAATGTTTAGCTTCTTAACTAAATATTTAGTTTTCAACTTGTGAATTGAATATTTAGTTTAGAACTCTGAGATTTATAAATGTAGGAATAATATGTTCAAAATATGACTTTGAAAATTTAACATTCTCATTTTTTTCTTTGATACCGGGTAAATGAACGAAATCATGGCAGTTAATGTTTTACAGTGTGACTTAACAAACGGCACTCCATACGAATTGACTATGTTGAACGAGCGATTCTTCTTTTTTGAGAGGGGTTTAGAATACAAAAAGGTTTTGTTTTAAAAAAATGAAAACTGGGGGGGACGGGTGCTATTTCTATTCAGTTACCAAACGACACGGGTTGAGAATGGTACAATTCCCATGGTGTCGACATGCTCACGTAGAGTTGTCTACGGTCAAGTAAAGGATTGATTCCTACGTTCTAGCTATTCAAGGCTAAGTTAATATACATGTGTAAAAATTATACATCTGTATGTGTGATATTTGAAGAAAAAAAAGCTATTTCATATGCGTTACGTCTTAGGATGTAGGCATATGTTCTTTTCTGAAAGGTTGTACACATTTGTACATTTGTATGAAGCAACTCCTGGTCTGTACATACAGAAGAGAGAGATTTTTATTGCATAAGATGGAATATATTCTGAACATCTTATTATTATTCCTATTATTTACTGCAGAATGGACATTGTGAACCAGTGTTCTATTGTGATGCTTATAAGTGTATTTGGTTGTCATACAAATGCATTTATATTAAAGTGCACTTAATGCTGCTGATGCATTTGTGTCGTCAGAGTCGAGCTCTCTGTTCCTCCCTCATCATCATCACCATCATCATCTTTTCCTCCCTCCCCTTCACTCTCCTGCGTTTCTTCCCCCGGAGCGAGTTTCGCTCAGCAACAGCTCTGACGCACACGTATGACGAGACAGAATGAGACACTATCTGACTCAGACTGACGCACACGTTTGGCATTGAGGCTTCTTTTCAGGGGGGCCACACACACACACACACACACCCACACACACGCACACACACACGTAATAGTAGGAAGATGACTTCCCCCCTCCTTCCTCCTACCATCACCCCTCTTTACAAATCAGAGTCGCGCATATTTGCTGATGTACCTGCGGCTCGCTCAGCGTGGCGTGGAGCTCCATATATAGGCATTCCTGCTCTGACTGGAAACAGCCTTGCGTCTATTCTCAGCCTCCATTCAGAGGCATCAGGGAGGGGAGGGCTGGCAAAGAAAGAGGCTAAAATTAGAGGTACAGTAGGAAAAAAAAGGAGTAAAAATGGAAACAGAACAACCTGATCCCCCAATGCCACAAAAGATGAAGAGACATAACATAAAATAAACCAAATATGCATCCCCCCCCACACAATTTGCTCCACAAATTGAATTTGAGGCAAATATTAACCCAAAACTCAACATGTCTAATGAAGAAAAGCCTTAGGCGTTGCATTTTTTTTTCTGCAAGTGAACATTTTGTTCCAGCGCTACCTGCCGCAGTGGCGCTTGATGGAGGTGAGATCGCTGCACACAGCTGACTGCTGCTATCTTCTGGAAAACTGAAGCACTGCACCTTCAAGGGGTCCACTGAATCACTGTGTTGTATAAGAATATAAAAAAAGGTTAGGAGGAGGCCAAAGGGACAGGAAGGGTTCAAACCTCACTGCAGCTTCAGCAAATCCAATCCTACCCCGACTAGGAAGGAACAAGGAAAACTCAATAATTAAAACAGACAGGAAGGTTTACAGTTTCAACCAGTTGGGTAGTAATTAGTTACATTTATTGGAAACATGTACATTTAGGAGTATTTTTATTAAGCTGTACTTTTTTACTTTTACTTATATCTCTACCACTTTGAGTAAAATTTCTGGATTTTCTACCCATTGAATGAAAAACAATTACTGTTTTAACCAATAATTCACCAGACACAGACCTGCAGTTTTTGTTAAAGTTTAGTAAGTCTTTTTATTATTATTATTATTATTGAAACTGATTCTTTTGCCTGATTTTGTTATTTTTACCTATGTGAATTACTGTAATTTTTGTCCTTAAAGTACCAAAATTTCCACTTAACTTTATATTTTGATCCGTCTGATGATGTAAGTTTTAAATATTAATTGATTGATAATTTAATCAGTAAACTTTTAACCAAATACTTTTATACTCTGGAGTAATTTCTTGGATCACTACCTCTTCATTTTACTTCAGTATAAATATGTTGAAGTAGTGCCCAGTTTCTGTGTACTCTATCATCTCTGCTTTTAGTCAAGATAAAGCAACTGAATTATTTAAAGTGTCACTGAAACGATAAAAACACTTACATGATTTGAAAAGACGAACCACTCTCCTTACATTTTGTGAACACAAAAGCTCTTAAAGATATATGTTTCTCTTGCTATAGATGCAGATTGTGGCTGTTTTAGTAACTGGGTGAAACGCCGGCGCCATCTTGTGACGTAATCAAGGTAAATCAAACCATAAACTACAAAAGCCGAGTACACAGAAGCTGTGAGCGATTTCTCTGCAGTTTTAGAAGAAGAAGCCAGATGGAGTGATGAAGAAAAGGAAAATCGATCTGATGAAGGATTACGGCCATGTTTATTGAGTCACATTGTTCAGGAAGCAATGACGACTCCAACATTTCTGAGGTTGAAGAGTTGGATCTTAATAACTGTCACCTCTAAATTGCTAAACGATACTAACCAGATGTATTTATATAATAATTATTCATCTTTAATTCTGGTTTAATTCAAATAATCTAGTTACTTTAAAGAAACTGGCTCAACTTCTGAGTATCTTTCAGAATCATGGCTCCTATTTCCACATCTTGAGTTAAATTTTTCTACTTCTGATAACTGTACAAAGTTTATATGTGATATTAGACAAAAGCAGCAACACTCTGCATTTATAGTATTCTGAGAAATATTTACTTTAAATCCTTTTGTAAGGCACAGTAGTTCATCTTTTTAAATGCTGCAAGTGCTTTTTTTGTGTGTGTAATTGTCACTTTAAATACAAACATAGTAAACAAACATAGATCTGCTCTTTACTAAGTCCTAATATATAAATGTGACCAGGGATGAATTGCAGCTACCAAACAGAAAAAACAAAAATCAGTACAAAGAAAGTTATCAACACCTGGCTCATGTTTAGTAATCCTTTAATCAAATTACAAAAATAGTACTGATGTTGATGAATGTATAAGATTCATTCGACTTAACAAACATAATACAGTTTATGGTTTTCTTTCTGTACTGTTAGGAATATTCTCTTCTGATGGTGATAAGAAAAAAAAAAACCCTCTAGGCTGTGACTGACTGACTAAAGAAAACCAATTTAAATTTGATTACTCTGGGTCTAATGTCAACAATTAATAATAATAGTAACAATAAACAAGTGACTTAACTTGTTTTTGTACATCTAATTTGTTAGAACACTATTCGATGCAATTATTTACCTACTAATTCAATCACTGCAAAACAATAAAATTTAAAGTGGGGATGTTTTCCTCACACTATACTATATCATAAAGTAGTTTCACCGTACAATCGGGGGAAGTATGCAAAAAATAAAAACAGTGAAATGACAGACCAGTCTCACAACCATTATGTTTACAACTTAAAATATCGGCTATAAACTAAAAATAACTCATGTTTTAGAATATGATAAAATAAATGCACCGTTTTAGTTGCTCAATGTTGAAAGCATCGTCTAAAATTAACTAAAAATACCTAAATGTGCTAATAGCAGATAAACAACTTACTGTTATGGAAAACCGTTAATCCGTGTCATCGGCGCAGCAAAGGAGGTGTACTGTAGCAAAGAGCAAAGAGGTGAGAGCCGGGTGTTTGGGAGGAAGGAGGAGCAGCGCCACAAGAGATTGTGATTGGCAGCGACAAAACCCGCCACGTGGCTCTGATTGGTTGTTTCTGGTTAGCCAGAGGAGATCGATTTTCTTTTTTCACAGATTATCTCAGACAGTCACAACACAGTGACAGTTTCAATAAATATGAAAATATATATATATATATATATATATATTTTTTTAGAAAAGCTACACACGGCAGCTTTAAATGTGATATTTGTCCATACTTCTTAACGGTCGTTCGTGCTACTAGCAGCCTTCAACCGCACCAAGTACATGATACTGTTTACATCCGGGATATTTCGCGCGTGCGCACAACGTTGAAGGGCAAAAAGACGGTTCTTTTATTGCCATTCCAGGTCCGATGGTTCAACGAAAACCCTCTAAGTTGTTGTACTTTATTGACCTCAGTATTGGGAAATCGTAATTGCAATGAAACTGGAATCGATAATCTTGGTTTGTTACTCTACTATTATTATTATTTTTTTTTTTTTGCCAAATCTTGCTTTATTTCTTATGTTATTTAATAGCAATTTCTATCTGTGATGCTATCTGTGAAGAACTTTTCTTTGGTCAGTTGAGGTTGTTGTGCCATTTCTATATATATATATATACTTATCTAAATTCTTTATTTCACGTTTTTATCCTAAGCATAAGTTTGAATACAAAAGTGACACTGCAATGAACAAACTATAATTTGGCATGAATTGCTGAACTTTTAACATAATTAACAGATTTCTGTCTGAAATACAATTGTTTTATGTCTCGTTTTATTAATTTGTTACATGTTGGGTTAATGTGTCAATGTGTATTTAAAGATAAAAACAAAAATCTCAAAAACACCCACAGTACCTTTAAGACTCGCAAAATAAAACACTGAAGAACTCATTGTTTAAATGATCTATTTTTTCTTTTTAATCAAATTTACCGGCAAAGCAATAATCAAAATTGTAGAAAGCTTGAAGCAAAGATTGTTGGGGCAAATATATTTTTGAGATTTTTATATTGTTAGTCAAGAGTTAACAAAATATGTCTTTAAATATTAAAATCGTTAACACTGCTTCCAGAGCCCAACACTTGTCTACTTTCTTAGGATTTTAAGCCGTTTAGCTTAAATATATTTCAAATTAACATGTTTTTCAATAGAAAGTCTTTATATTTTGTATTTTTGTAGCTAAATGTTTATTGACACCAGATCTGATAATTATAAATAATTGCTTTTGTGTACAAAAAAATCCCCCTAATATTAAACAAAACTTCAGTTTTTTTGGTAGAAGCTTAAACAAGATATTTGCTGAAAGAACAGCGATTCCTCTGAAATTCAATAATATCAAAAATATCTCCGCATCAGGAATTATTGAGATTTGAACCAATAATTAATGTGCTGAAACTTTCAGATCCCAGAAAGATTGAAAAAACTTGTAAAATATGGAGGAAACCATCTGCACAACGTGTCTTAGAGCCAAACCGCTTCCAGAAGTGTTAATAATGGATAATAGCATCAAAGAGGCTGAAGATACAAACCCTACAGAGGCAGAACAATTACCTTCTCCACTCTTCAGCACCAATAAATTACAGTCATAAATATTTTCAGAAGCAGAGTTGATGTTTTTGTTGCAGACGAAACAAACCAGGTAACTCTTTGTTAACATAAAACTTTTATTAAACAGGTTTTAAGCGAATGTAGTACATGTGTGAAGTCAAAATAAACAAATACAGGAAACTATTGCAGGTTTTCATTTCTTTTTCCCCGCCTCGGCTGCGGTGGCTGCAGCTGCAGCAGCAGCGTCCGCCTTCAGCTTCTCCTCTCTCTGCTCCAGGAAGACTTTATACTCATCAGCTGAAAGACTGGACAGGAAATAAAACAAAATTATCTCAAAGAAACACAGATTTACCACAACTTACCCACAAAAATGTGAGCAATAAAAAGCTGTCGCCCGGTGGTTTAATCTTAATAAAACTGGATGATCAGACAGAGAACAAATGCTTTGCTGCAGCAGCACTGAACCAATCATCTTCAGATGAATCCACCATTAACGAGGCAACGATACCAATTTATCCTCTGAGGTTACAAGCAATAAATCATAATGTGCTGCAGCTGCAGGAGACATTAGGTTTGACGGGTTTCAACAGATTCCTGGAAAAGCATTTTATTAACGAAGCAAACGCAGAATGTCTCTGAATAATGAGAAAAAGCAAAAATAAACAGAGCAGCATGTTTGTCATGAATGATAAGTATCTGTCTATATGGAAGGTAAAATGGTGCAGAGGAAGTTTGTTTACAACCAATACTCTGCAAAAATAACCAATTTTACCAATTGTCTTTGGTCTAGTTTCTAGGGCAAATTTCTTAGTACACTTAAAATAAAACAAAACTAACTGGTTGAATAATTTATTTTCTTTTTATAGCATTTGACTGAAAGAAATAGTCTGATCAATTAACTCATTATCGTATATTGAACTTAAAATGACCTTTAACCTCAAACAACATGAACCTAGGTTTTAACAGTCAGATAATAACGTGTATGTCCACAGATAAATAAAACATGATTTTCTACAAAATCCAAACATGACAAATAAAACAATTTATACCTTTTGTTGTTATAAATTTTATTTTAAAAGTGCAAAATTGCTCTGTGAGAAAATTAGGTATTTTATAGATTAATAATTTGTGAACAAATTAAGGCAATTTCAGATCGTTAATGGCTGAATGAACGAATAATGAAGTCGTAGTTGTGATTTAAAACTCAGGGACTTCCCAATTTCAAATGAAAAATCTTTCCTTTTCACATTGAGAAACTTACAATGTTGTAAAAACCTGCTTTGCTGCACATGTTTTTCTTTTTTTTATTAAGCTTAATAAGAGCAAACACCAAACAAAAATCCGGTGTTAATAATTTTACAGTTTCTTTGCTGACCTCTAGTGGACATTTGAGGTCACAGCAACATAATCTGACAGAACTGGTCCTCAGATTACAGATTCTGATCTTACTCGTTGACAACTTGGATTCCCAGCGTGCGGGCTGAGCCTATGATGGTTTTGACAACCGTCTCGAGAGAGGTGTCCCTTATCTTGAAGCACTCGTCTTCACCTTTGACCTTCGCGATCTCGTACACGGCTTTCACCGACACCATACCCGCCGTCTCGTGGCCTTCACAGTTACAACAAGAAAAAGAAAAAGCAATTTTCAGCTTGTGCAAGTCAGAGAAAGTTTTAGGGCAGCAACTAATATTTATTTTAGGAATCAATTCATTGATTACGCTGACGATTAATCAGTTAATCTGATAAAGAAAATGGAACTTATTGAAACACTTCAGCAAAATATTTTTTTACAATATTAGAAATACATTAAAAGATGCAAATATCAAATCACTTAATTAGGAGAACGCCCATTTTATTGCCTAAAACCAGCAACATAGCATTTCTTTAGCAAATACTTGATCATTTGTAGCAAATGATGCATCTACAGATAAAATAATTCTTCAAATTTCAACATGTAGAAAGCTCAACCTTTCTGCTCGACTTCCTAGAACAGGGCTGAACTGTTTATTATATTTTTTGGATTTACTGATTAATAATTGAATAACAAAAGGTCCTTAATAAGAGATATTTTTACAGAATTTGAATAAAATGAAGCCAAAACTGCCACTTGGTCTTTTCTTTTTCTTTTTTTAACCTTAAATGCAAAAAGCATACATATTTTGTACAGTTTTGGCTCAGTTGTTGCTCTGAGTGAGTTGCTCTTTTAGCAAAACGATTAATCACGATAGTTTCGTTCCTACAATGTTTGAAGGAGTAAACAGAGCGAGTAGGAGGTGGATGTGAGACCAGACCCAGTTCTGGTGTTTGGCAACAAGGCTGAGGATAGCTTAGAGCAGTGTTTTTCAGCCACTGTGCGAAATTATACAATTTCACCTAACAAATTAATTTTCTGCAAATAATATGCCATTTTTGAGTGTCTGTGCTGTAGAAGTGACTAGCGGCGTAATCATGCAATTTCCTTATCACTAGATGGCAGTAGGTACATAGC
>CAEFZY010049620.1:0-61438 GCA_903066815.1 Brachyrhaphis roseni
AGCTGTACGCCTTCCATCAGATCGAAGAGCTCGCCAAGTGTACGTCCGATTCCTCTTTCTTCCGCAAGACGAACGAGATAAGCGACCTTATCTACAACATTGCCCAGAACTACAACCTGGAGGAGCAGGAGGCCGAGTGCAAGCTGGTGCACGGGGTCATCCGCATCAGCACGAGGAAGGCCAAGAAGAAGGCCAGCCACCAGTCGACGGGGCAGCGTCCTAACGGCAGGAACGACGGGACTCTGCCCGATAGCGGCAACGAGACCATGACCCAAACCTTCATGAGCAGTGATTGTAAGGAAATGGCAACACATGTTTTTGTTGTAGTTGTATAAAAAAATTGCTGCAAAGATTTATGATTCATTTAGGTATTTTGCAGCCTGGAGGTTGCAGAATACCAAATATTGGAAACATCTGACCTGTCGTCTCACAGTGACTCATAGTCTGTTGGAACGTTGAAGTCTTTGTTTAGCTCAGAGTCGTAAGCCTCAACACAGTAGGCATTTTGCAGGCAATGGCCTATTAACAATCAGTTAATCTGGGGCAAGTTGAAACATGTACGCATGTTTTACCAAAACACTGAAGTAGCAGATGACCAGATTATTGCTACCTCTTAAACTCGTAGCAACACTGGTGGTTGCACGCTGTCCGCTTGTCTTCATTGTGTCCATCTGGTTTCCCTTCGCAGTTCCAGAGGTGAAAGTGTCTGAGCAAACGCCGTCAGACGAGCTGGCGAGGAAAATGAGACAATACGGCTCAAGAAGTGAGTACATTTGGGGAATTTTTCACCGGCGCAGAGACACTTGTGTGACTTTTTTTTTTTTTTCCCCTGTTTGTTTTTGGAGGGGGTGTTAAAAACACAGAAGGGATTAAAGCTATCAGAATCTAAAGTTATTCACTTTTAGTTTCCAACTGTTCTGATCTTAGAGGGATAATTTCCCCCGGTCTGTGGGACCCATTGTGGCCACTGCAGCTGTAGGCATCTTCTCAACTTCTCCCTCTTTTTTCTTTTTTTTCCAGTAACACACCTCACCTTACATAGCAAAGTGCTGCATTCCTGCCCTTTTCTTCACATATTACAATTCTCGGCTGGTGAAAAGCCCCCCCCCCATGCTATTGAACGCCTACCTCATCTGCCTCGTTCTTTTTTTTCCCCCCCTCCAGCTCTGCAGTCATGCTACACGATCTGCTTAAGCAGCAGATTAAGCCACATTAAATACATGTCCCCTGATTTATTATGTCATTTTAGCAAACAACTCAGGTTACAAATGGATTACAGTGCAACAGGCACTTTTTCCCCCCTCCCTCCTCGCTCTTATGTGAAGAGGTTGCTAAAGGGACTGGGTGTCCTGTTACATGTCTTTGAATGAGGGTACAGCACATTGTGTTTCCATAACTTTCACAGTGAGGCCTGGGAATGGATCAGCGGCTTGGGTTAAGCTCAGTGCCCCTTAACCCTTTGATGATAATATGCAGTGGCTGCTGCAGTATTCAGACATTTTGAACATTCGTTTTGTCACAAACCTCTGTGGGTTATATGTGATAAAGTGGTCCATGGAAACATCATGCTGTTGGGATGTAGGGGAGCTAAATGGATGCAGCTAAATGTAAATCCAATGTTCTAAATTTATGATCTGGTCAAGAATAGCATTAAGAAGAGAAGCAGGTCTGGGGGAGCTTTACAAGTCCTTCAAAACCTAAATCAGGTTTAGCTGATTTAGTAATAAATTGTAAGTGGATTCAGATTTCAGTTTTGACATGTGGGATTTTTTTGCTTGTTCTGTTGTCATTAGATCAGTGGAGTTTGGTTGTGTACTGATTCAGTGACTTTATTAAATGATGACAAAGTGGGGGCATAAAAATATAAAGTTATGTGTGATCAACACAGAAAATATAGATGTTATAGAAGCTCATCCCCTGAGTTCAGATGCTTATGTAGAGACCTGAGCCAGTTTAGGACAATCTCTCTGACTTTCCAATTGATCAATCTGTTTCCTATGATCAAATGTGTCAACTTCTACAATCAGACGTTTTGCATGCATTGCATTTAAGAGGTTTATCATTCAAAAACTTTTATCAGTGTGATGTCAGTGCTGTGGTGATCCAGATGAAGCTTGTTTTTAAAGATGTTTGATGACTGACATTTGCGGCCTCTGTTTATAATTCTCCATCTAAAGGCGAGTATTTAATATTGACAACATTTGAGATTCTTCACAGCTTAAGGACAATTGTCCTTTTTTTAACTTGTGGGGAATATGAATTTTGGCACTCAATGTACAAAGTCTTTGCAGAATCAGATTAAAAGTTTATTAGGCAAAAGTTGTGAGCCTGTCAACAATAGTAAATAATGTCTGGGTCAGTGCAGTCAGAGCTACAGTGGAATAGTTTGGATCAGATTAAAATTAACTTAATTAAAAATGTTAAGTTAATTGTAAGTAATTAATCAAATTTTACTTAAAAATCACATACAGACAAACTAAGCAACATTCTCTATTCAAAACCCAATTTTGCTGCTAAATTTTTGAATAAGCTCCATAACAAAGATATTGTTTTTAAACCGTTACTTAGTTTATTCAGCTGTCAGAAAGTGTTATTATAGCTACCCAGTTTTCAAGTGTTTCAGAAAGCTCTGATCATTCATATGACTCCTTTGAAAAAACATTCCTCTGAAATGTGGAGCGAGGATGCCGACGTTATCATTGGTTCTCTGCAAGTGCTGCTGTTTGTTTGTTTGTTTTTTTGCTGATGTTTTGCATTAAGATGATGACACTTTAGTGATGGGCAAACTTTTTTCTTACGTACATCGATAATCTTTTCCAGCGTCCCATCTGACAGTTTTTTTAAAAAGCAAAATGTAATCTGCAGTGGGCCCAGAGAAGCAACTTTGTTGCCCATTGCTGTTGTTTGCTGATGTCACTTGGGCATCAGATTTATGGGGGTACGAGAAACACGCCAATGCATAGTTTCCGCTTGAACCTATGCCACTTTTGCAATAAAAAAATAAATAACTCCATTAATTACGTTAAAATTTTTAACACGTTAAAAACTGTCATTAATCATCCACTCTATTAATTTCCTCCCCCCTCCCCTACTTTCTCTTCTAGCATATTCCTCCAGCACTTCCTCAGCCTTCTCTCCTTACCAGCACGACACCGGGACAAACTCTTCAGGAGCTCCTCTGCTGATTTGAAACGCTACGCAGAGAATCAAATGTCTATATGCTGACAAATCATGTAGCCTCCTTTCATTTATACTGTTACTGAGCAGAGCACCTTTATCCTACGTGGGTATAGTTCTCCTTACATTGGTCTAAATATTTTTTATCTTTTCTTTAAAAACGACCAACAGAGGAGCTTTTTTTTGTTATTATTTTGTCATTTTCTCATGGCAGAGGGATGTATGTTTTATTTTTTTTTGTTTTGTTTTTTATCAGCGCAGTGTTTTAGGTTTAGACAGTAAAGGCTCAGCATTCAGGAGGCCAGAGCATCGAGGCTCACTGCAGGACAGAACCGTCCTCATTCTTGTGTTTGTTTTTGTTTAAACAAGTTGTCTTACTCTGCATGTACAGCTTAATGTCTCCTACCATTTCGCTCGACTGCTGAGGGACACTTTGGTTTGTTTCACCCACAGACTGTATTGTTAAAAGCCATATTTTGATGTACATATTAAGTCAATGTTACTCTGTAACCTTTTGGATTTGTTTTTTTTATATGTATATGTGATACAACAATTCATGTTTTGAACAGAATAAAAATTTCAGTCATTGTTTTTAAGCCTTTTGTTTTACTAAACGTGTTGCTGATATGCAGTACATACATCCTTTCTAATATCAGCAACGCATCAGAAAATGAAGATCAAACCGAAATCTGCTTGTAACAACTTCCTCCGTTTCAGCGTTTCTTTCCCTACGTCGACAAATGTTTCTGTAAAGTTTTCTCCCTGGCCCACTTTTTCTTCATCTCTGGGATTGTTGTCAGGCTCACCTCCCCGAGGTCAGTGTTGCAGCAGGCAGGGTTTTTCCGCCCTCAGCAAAAGACGGAACTCGTTTGGCTGGTTCTGACTCAAGGGAAATAAAATCCCGGGGTTTGTCTTTGTCATTTATTGCAAAACGAAGACGGTGCACAGAAAACCAACTCGATTTCAGGAATCCGTCCCGATTATGTTTGGTGTCGAACAAATACTTTTTTCACTTTGGAAATTTTAGATTCTGGTGTACTTTTATGACCGAGGCCAAAACAAAAAAATAAAAAATAGATCCGAGGCTAAATCTGTTAGCTGTTGGTATTTAGGACCATTTTGCGTCTTGTGTTGTAAAACAGGACATCTGTCAGACTGCGTAATAAAACTGCTCCTGAACATTCTTTTGATTTCCTTTGGAAGCAGATGAGAAGAGCTTTTGGTTATGTAGAAGCAATGCTTGCTCCACAAAGCTTAAACACAACATGTAATTATCTCTGTTTTCTGTGTTTGAATTGAAGCTTTTCAGGCTTTTTTCTTTTTTCCCTTTCTGTTGGTGTTGCAGTTTTCCTGCATAACCCCGTTTCCTCTGGCTCACTGCCCCCGCCGGCACATTCCTGTTTTACCTGCACAGGCTGTCATGTAAAGACACACAGTTTCACAACCTGCATACCAAACAGTGAGATGAGTAAGGACCAAGTAGGCCTGTTCTTTATAAATCACAGCATTCACACTGTTGGGATTTTTTTACGATCGTGATTTCCTGTCGACTGTTACATATCATTTCTTACTTTTCGCGGATTAAATTGAGGGGAAAAAAGTTGACATTGTTAAGAAGGAGAGTAAATTAAAGAGCGATTTTCCGGAAACTACTTGCTGGGACAAAAAAGAAAAAAAAGGATTCCATCATTTTCCATGAGAGGGAGACACAGGACTATTGTTAAAGTTGCTTCAATAACCACATGCACTATTGTGAAGTGGAAGGAAAATAATAGCAGGTTTTCAATATTATTTAGCAAATAAAATCTGAAAAGTGCACTTTGCATTCAGCCCCCCCCTTTCATATAATACCCTTAAATATATTAATTTGGCAATAAGAAAACCATAACTAGCTCCATTTGTTTTTCATCACAAGCCAGGAGACGCAGCAGACACAGAAGAAGGAGCTTTGGTCAGCAGAGGCCAAACTATTTGTGGTAAACTAACACAACACAGCAACCTGAACACACCCATCCACAGAAAACATGTTACTGAGGCTGCAAAAGACTCGCAACTGGGTCAGAGGTTCACTCTCCAATCGGATGATCCTAAACACTCAGCTGTGAGAGAATGGTTTATATCACAGCATATTCATGTGCTAGACTGGTGCTGTCAAAGTCTAGACCCAAGTCCAGTTAAGAATACGTTGCAAGACTTTAAAAAGGTGATGTGATGTTCACAGATTTGAACTTTTTTTTTTTTAAAAAGGAGCTGTTCTGCAGAGAAGAGTGCAGGAAACGTTCAGTCTTGTGCAAATCTTCTTGGAGTCTTGTCGCCTCAAACGATTTCCAGATTTTTTGAAAGGATGTACAAATTCATGTCACACTTTTTGTGTGTTGTTTTTTATGAGCAACTAATGTAAAATTATAATTATGCACTACTTTGTGTTGTTTTGTCACACTGAAATTTATGGTTACAGCATGTGGTTTCAAGTGTGATGATTAATTTTGCAGGGTAAATATTGTGCGCGCAATATTTACCCTGCATCTTACAGTTTTAATTTGTTAAAATTTTTCCAGATGGTCTAAAGAAGTGTCAGATTTGTGCTTTTTGGACACACTTGGGAGAATTTTAAAACGTTTTTGTTATGCAATAGTTGAGCTCAACATGTCAGAAATGATGGATCTGAGAGTGAAGGGGTGTTGGTGTCATGGCAACCAATGAGCTGTCACTAGTGGATTCATGTACAAAAATATATTTATTTCAAGTCTTCATTTGAAGCAAACAACATTTATATACAACAACGAAGCAACAGAAAAGGTCAAGTATGTTGTGGAAAGACAACGCTTTCTATTTAGTGGAGGATTTCTGCTTAGTCTGGACTAAAGTGACCTCAGCTTCTTGAAAAATGGAAGCAAATCCTAATCCCGTTTAGAAAAATAACAGTTTCTCTTGCCGATTTTATTTTGGGGGTGCGGTGGGTTGCAGCATTGAAGGGGTGTAATAATAAAAAACAAAAAACAAACAGATGATCACTTTGCAGATTGAAGGACCGCTACGGATTTCTGCAGAAGAGCATGTCGACCAGCAGCTCCAGCAGGTTGGCCTGGCCAATCACAGGCCGGAAGAAGAGCTCGGTGATGAGGCTGGGTGTGATGCCCTGCAGCATGGAGGCTGTGAGGAGGATCCGAGCGAAGCGCTCCTGGTGGCCCGGATGTAGGAGCTGGACCACCTCGCTCAGGGCGTGCTGAGCTTCCTGCTGCAGCCCCTCTACAAACAGGCCTGCCTGTAACTCTGGCACATCTGTTGTTAAAATAAAAGAGAAAATTTTTTTTTAGGAATCATGTACTTTTTTTTTTTTATTATTATTTTTTGCATACTTGGAAGTGACTAACTCCAGTGAATGCCTACCTGGATTAAATATTGTGGTCCCTTTCAGATATGCGTACTCCTTCGGGCTCAAGTCCAAGCTCCAAAACTTTTTCAGACAACACCTCAGCTTGCTGACGCCCGCCATGGTGGGCTGCTCCCTCTCCGTCTCCGAGCTCTCCTGGCGGTTCAGGAGGATCTTTTTCAGCATGCTGTCGGCCAGAACGTCCGTCACGTCGAAGTCCACATGCTCCTGGGCCAGGCCCAGAATAAAGAGCGGCGCCCAGCAGCTTTTGAGGAGGGCGTACTGGTCACCCGGCGGCAGCTGTTTGAAGGCCGGTAAGTTTCTCATGAAGTGCACGGTCTTGACCAGGACCGCGGAGGCCTCCTTGCAGACCTCCGAGGGTCTGACCAAGCACACTGTCCTTCGCACCTCGCAGTTGCACCTGTGAGGAGCCGAGCTGTGGTGGAAGGTGTCTTGGCTCGGGCCGCCATTATCCATTTGGCTCAGGATGTTGTAGAGGATAGGATTCAAAAGCCTGTCGCCGCTGTTCGAGCACTCACACCTGCTGTCCATCTTTTCTGACCAGGATGTTTGGTCTCTTCGGGTGAACAGTCTGCGCTCTCTCTCTCTCTCTGCCTGAGCTGTTGGGTGTTACTTATAAAGCCGCCGCCTCCCGCCTCCTTGTTGGACCTTGAAATGTCAATACACTCTATGTGAAAAACAACCATGTGCTCTGCCAGGTGACTTCTAGAACAGCCCTGGGAAACAGATAAGCTTTTCTCAATGAAAAGTAGCTGCTGGAGTAACACATGGACATCATGAGGGATTGGCCTTATCTGGAAGCCGGTGTCGTTAACCCAGGCAGTACCAAGCTACCAAGGACTGCAGAGGTAATCAACCTCTCACTGTGTCACTGCACCCTCCACCTAACACCTGCGGGGCTGGAAGGAGGCCAGGGCAAAAAAAAAGGGGGCCAGTGGCCTTTACATTATAACCTCGTTAAGGGCCCTTTTATCTAAATAAACATTTAATCTGGAAGCAACCAGGGAATTATTTAGACTTGTTTTTGAGAAAGGTGGAAATCAGGAGTTGTTGCAGCTTCCAGCGGAAACGCCATCAAGTCAAGTCAAATTCGAGCAGGCGTTGAATCGAAGGTTTACACACCTGCAGCAGAAATAGATCGAAGTTGTGTCCTCTGAAGGACATAACTTCCACTTCAAATAATAAGAGAGAGCTTGTTGACATGCCAAATGAGATAAAATTGTCCAGTAGATTTTGAGGTATTTCAGTGTAAAATGAAGAGATGCTCACCATGCACCCTTTCCTGAACAGTCTGAAGATGAACCGCTGAACAGAGGAAGCCTTCATTCTTCTGTAAATTCCACCCATAACAAACCGGATTTCTGGAGGTCCACAGTTTTCTTTCCTAAAATCTTGGCTTTTTGATTATTCATCAGTTTCTCAAAAGAAACGGTGAGTTTCAAGTGTTGCCTTGGGCTAACTGTGCTGTGAATTAACCTATCAGAAACTTTAAAGCAGTGGCGTCATCGGAGCGCTCCCATGTAAGGCTTAGTAATCTTGGTAAATGTAAATTTGTAAATAAGACTGTAATAAAAAAAAAGGTTTTTTTGAAATTTTCCACAACCTGATCAAACATCACTGACCCTTGGTATTGCTATGTAATAATGTCAGTGGTTTGTGTCAATGATGTTGGCTCTCACTGGGCGAATAGGTTTGTTGACTTTAGATAATGTTTGTCTTTTACCTGCTAAGTGGTGAGTGGAAGCTGGTGTTAGGCTATGTTCACGTTTACACTTCGACCAATGACAACTTTGTAATTAGACATCGTTTAGCTGCTTTGAATTTTTATTTTACATTTGGATATTTTTAATGCAAAATTATTAAATCAGGTATTGCTATGATTCTTAGGTGTTTGGACATTTGGCTTGTTAGTTTCTTTTCCTCCGCTTAGTAATATGCTTAAATTCAGCGGGTCGTCTCGTCTGATCTGAGGTCATTTCTTTTTGTTTCTTGTTCATTTCCATTTTATCTTGTTCCTTGTCTTGGCTCAGTCAGTCTTATTGTTTGTGTTTTGGATGTGTCTGTTTAGATTTGTGTTTCTTTCTGTGTACAGTTTTATTATGTTCGGCTTTCTTTCCCCCCATCTCGTTTCCTTTGGCCTTGTTTTCTAGTTAATTGTTATTAGTTCTCCTGGTTCTTTTGTCATTTCCACTCCCTCCTCTATTCAGCTTCCTTATATCATTGTTCTCTGCTGGCTCCTTCCGATACATTTCATCTACTTTCCAGGTTCCTATGGTTCGTCATTTGAAGTTTATTGTTTATTTGTTTATTAAAACTTCCATCCAACTCCACTCTGCACTTTGTCCTCTTTTAAAATCCACCCATTACGACAGGTATTGGTATTGTTGGCATTGCGGGCAGGAGCTAAGTTCTGGTGGAAAAATCAGCTGGGCATGCCTCGAACTTAATGAAACAAAGTGGATCTTATTGTATCACACTATTTCCTTCCACTTTGCATTTATGTGCTTGCATACAGCTCTCTGCAAACATCCAATTACTTCATCAAACCTTCTTTCGGCTGAAAAGTCGTTAATCCCTCATGATTTAGGCCTTAATATAACCATAACAGAAATTTGTGTGGGAATGTATGTAACTGGTCTTAGGTAATTATCTCATTTTCACAAAAAAACATCATGGGGGTCATCATTGTCGTTGTACATGTGTGAATAAGCTAAATAAATAAACTTTTCAACAACGTTCTGATTTAAAAGAAGGGTGTTGGATGCCCGTAACGTGGATGTTGTTATTCTAAAATAATCAAAACAGATAAAAAAAACAATTAGATCATGGAATTTCAATTTATGGTTTCTGTGACAGGCAACGCAATGTTCCACTATCCTAATTTATTATCCTGCCTGTGCCTGGCACCGAGGGGGGAATACGATAAGCAAATGACTTTATTATGATCTCACATAAACTAAACGGTAAAAGATGCCTTTTTTTTTTCTCAGTTCGGACGTTTTGCTCCTCGGTTGATGCACACGAGAAATGTTTATGACTTGGTTAAATTTTTGGTAATTTTTTTTTTACATTTGTTCGGAGTGTTGCCCAGAAGCTTTAAAGTGTTGCAGAGGGGAAGTTCCAGGAGAAGAGGTAAACTGTGGAGCAGCGAAGTCAAGGTCAGTCATGTAGTGTAAAACTGCAATAAAGAGATTAGACGCCAGACACAACTGGCAGCACCAGTCACCGAGTGTTTGCCTTACTTCATTACTCTCTCTACTCATTCCCAGGGGCGAAAAGTTAGGACAATTCCAAGGGCCCCTCACCAACAGGAGGCCCTCCACATTTTGTTTTGTTTTTGTTTTTGTTTTTTATTTTTATAGAAATTTTTAAAAATGGGGCCCTGTCAATTACAAAATTAATTATGTTGTGTTTTCTAAAATTGTTTCTAGCAGTAAAAATTAAATGTTATCCCTCAGAGACAAAAAAGCACATATTTTCCCTGAAGCCCCCTGGATGTACATGAAATGGTTCGTTCCTGCTTAGCGCCTTGATGGTGACAGTGTTCAGCAGCAAACAGTAGAAAACAAGAACGACTGTACCAGTTATTATGCTGCTAAGAATAATAATAAAGTTAGGTTTTCAAAAAAATAGACAGAGAGAAAAGGGTAAAAGGGTCAATTTGTAACCCAGTTTTTCTCTGAAAGGTGGGTGGACTGTGTGAGATTATCAACCATTTATCATAATTAGCTCAGCTTCAGACTACTGTTCGCCTCTATTTCACTAACATTTAATGAATTAAGGAAAGAAATTACCAACATATTCATATATTTAACATGTTCCTGTACCTTTTACTACTTAGCAACAGATGAGTCAGCAGCAGCTCTAACCCATGCCCCTCCTGACCTGCCCTCTCCTAAGTGAAATTAAAGCTGCAGTATGTAACTTTTATTTTAAAAAAAACATTTTTATTACATATTTGTTAAAACTGTCACTATGTTGTGACATTACGGCATGAGAGATAATCTGAAAAATCTATTTCCTCTGCCTTCTCCCAGTACTATCTAGAAAGTACTGAAATCTAGCCCAATTTAATTTTTTGCCATTTTACTGGCGACGCCCCTGCTCATTCCTTGAAGGATTTCTCTAGAAAATATTTCACAACCTAATTTCTTTTCCCCAGATGTAATCTCATTTTAACACATCTATACCAGAAATAATCACCCGTGTGCAAAGGAGTGCGACTTGAAAACAAGAAAACACATCACAATTAGGAGGAATGCAAGCATTTTATTTTATTTTTTACTAGGTGGCCTGTAATGCACCCCGGCAGCTCTTAGGCTTCATGAAGCATGATGACAGTTGTAAATGGCTGTGATAAGGCCTGTGTTTATAGAGGTTAGGAGCAGGCAGAGACGGGCACGGAGGACAGACACTTATCTCAGCCTGGACAGTAAAAATAAAATGTCCTTCAATCTATAAGTGGAATGTTCTGGGAGGGAGGAAGCACCGCCTCAGGTTGGATGTGATGTAATGCCTGTCTTCCAAAGATGATCCAAATCTTCACATCTGTAGTCATTTAAAATCAAAACAAACTTAAATAGGTCAAGAATTGGAACTGTTACATCATAATTCCACATTTATGGATCCTTTCATTTACATATTTAAAATATAAGCTATATATTTATATTTGTGACATATTATACATATAAACTCCCTTGCTAACTCAGCTTGCTCTTCGTCTAAAGCTTCCCCCAAGGCCTGAATTGTGTTAACTTGACTTCCTCCCATTATTGTTCCCACTGGGTCAGTGAACTCCCGGCTCTCTGTGTGCACGATGAAGAGGAGCACGACTCCACGCTTTACTTCACTGCAAATACGGCCGATTCCTGGCTCTGTTTGGACGAGGTCATCAACACCAAGATCAAGTTGTGATTGTTGAACAAATGTTCTCAGAAATTAAAGCCCCGTTTATACTCGTATTGCTCTGTCAGGTTTATGATCCACTTCTAAGCAAGGTTGTGTCACATTGCTTCGAACTTTCAATGACCTGATGTGGGCGAGCGATGAGGTCATCGGTGGTGACTTGACCAAAAAAACAACCAAGTGAGTTTTATCCGCCGTCTTTTCACTATAAGATACAACAGTGTGTCTTTCTTACGTGCTAGGACATACGGATATGTAAACCATACTCAGAAATCCAAATGATATAAATACTCAAAGGAACTAAAGAAAATACCTTTTCGATTTTTTTGCAAAATGTAAAACACACCGCTGGAGTTGTATAGATTATTTTAGAACATATTGCAACAAATTCATATGTTGGAGTGGCCCAGTCAAAGTCCACCTGAAAACGAATGCCCACAGATGACAGAACAATAACTCGTTCAAGTTATTGTTGAACGGGTAAAACTCAACAGTTTTACAAGGCACTAAATACATATATACACAAGTACAAAATATTAGTGAGTAAGTCCAAAACTCAGAAGGCTCTCCTAGATTCTGGTAAAGTGAGATAACAACTGAGAATGTACAGTAGAAATAATCTGAGACAAAGTGTACCACAGATAGTGTTTACTGAACACCAGAAGGAATAATGAGCCACGAGGAGCAGATTAGACAGAAAAAAGAGAAGGAGACAGGCTGGAATCAGTTTCTAAGTTTGAAAACACCAGTGTTGTAAAAGAAAGCTTGGAATTTATGATTAAATACATGAGACATTTGATTGCTAAATATTCATAGAAATAAAGAAAAAAGTTAGAAAGCTAATCAGTTTGGAATTACCTAAAAATGTGACGCAATTCGAGCTTTTGAAAGCTCCTCTTCTGAAAGAGACCCTGTCAAGATACTTAGTTATGAGGACTTTCACACAAAGCTTCATGTTTAAAATGGACAGATATGAATTCTGTATAACTTTAGGAAAACGGGAACGCTGTTGCTGATGTTTGGCTTTGACATGTTGCTTCTGTTCTTAAAGAAAAAGCCCTTGTCAGAAGAAAAGATTGTTTAGCATGCAACCAAAAATAAGACAAAATGTCATTAGCCATTTATAATTTGATATATAACATAGCAAATGCAATAACTACAAAGGCCTCAATTAAAATAAGTTTACACTCAAATTTACTGAGCTCAGATACCTTTACAGACAAAAGCAATAACGTGGTTTTAAGAAGTACAGAAGTTATTAAGATGATAAAGCTTTTATAACATCAGGTTAATATATTTTTTTTTTTTCACCCATAAAATGTTGTCTCTGGAAAACTTATGTATTATATTTATTATACTATTCTACTCCACAAATCAGTGCATACTAGAAATTTTCAATGTGGTCTACAAAAAACATAAACATCAAGCAATAATATTTCAATGTCAAGGTTATTTTTTTTTAGATCATTTTGCTACATCTAGATGTAAATTAAACGTTAGATTACAAAACCACTTTGATTAGAAAAAATGTTACTTTTCATTTAGAAGAAGAATATCAGGAGGAGTGTTAACACTTTTACTGGTCGTTTAGGTAAAATTATAGAAACACAAATAACAAAACATATTTCTTTTCATTAGTAGGATCCTCTCATAACCAGAGTGACCATGACTTCGGCTGAATAATCTGGGGTAAATGATGTGAAAAAATGATGTCAGAGTTCAAATTACTGAGTTTAGTTTTACTGCCCATTACTAACAAAATATAATGATAAAGTCTGAGTTGAAGGCCACAGCTGGAGTTAGCCTCTGGGTTAGTGAACTTTGACTGACCACATTTCTTTAATGTGAAACAGTACGGGAAAAACACATCGTTATTAAGCAGATAATTTTATAAGCCTTTCCAAAACTATATTTGAAATATTTGACTTTTGCAGTAAGCGGAGCTTAGTGTCCGATCTTTAGCGTGAAGCTTATCTTAATATTAGCATTGTGTAAAAAACAAAGTTCAGTCTGCGTAAGTAGTTTCCACACGCTGGCAGTTCCAGGCACTCAATAAGCGATCATCAGTGAGCGTGAAGACCTCTTTGAAGTAGAAATGTAGAAGTTTGTATGAGAAGAAAAGACATCATGATTTCCCATGTAAGTTTGTATCAATTGGAGATTTTCCAAATAGGTTAAAACGCTTAAACTGGACCTTTGTTTTTTGATTACGGCAGACTTTATAGAAAAGGAAGACATCTTAAAACCAATCTTCACAGAAATGGAGGTTCACCCCAAGATCAGGTCATGATGTGCACAACTAAACGATACATAGAACTAAATATAGAATTAAATATTGAGAGGCAAGTTTTTTACTCCAGATGAAACCAAATCAGAAAGGTTCATTACAATACAGGCTGATTAAACTTAGCTTAGTTTGGACTCATCTCCAGGAGAAAGTCTCTTTGCTCTAAAACAAACGACACTCCAGCACGACTCACATTATAAAGCTGCTTCTGAAAAAACTGTGCAGGTGAGACTAAAGTGCACAGAAACGCATTCAGAGGAAATGAAACTCAGTTCATCAGTTCAGCATGAACACCTCCTGCAGCCTGTCGAGCAGGTGGGGAATGAATGTACTTGTTTCAGGTGACCTGGGCACCTTGCAGTCATCGCGCTGACCGTGAACTCGTCTGTACTGAGGTACTTCTGAATCGGTCGTGTTACATGATGTCCACCAGCTGAATCTTGACCAAAAATGGGTCAGACAAGCAGGACAACAACCCCGAGCAGATCTGCAAAACCTCTGCAACAAGATGGTTACAAATAGCAAGGAGTCTAAAGGCCTAGTTTAAATAGAGATTTCAGCTTTTATAAATGTTTCTAGAGAAAAAAAAAGTTTGCTTTTAGAGACTTGTCAATTTAACTTTCAACATATTTTGAAATTTTAGTAAAGTATTTCCACTCATCCCAACTATTCAGCCATCGATATCACAAAAAGTACTATAAGAGATCCTGTGCTTTGTCACATTACAACCACAAACTTCTGTATATTTTACTTGGGATTTTATGTGATATACCAACACAAAGTTACACCTACTATGAAAAGTGGAAGGAAACATATACATGACTTTAATTATTTTTATATATATAAATAAAAATTTGAATAAAGGGTTGCTCATTTGTATCAAACACACTTTTAATCTAGTAGTTCTAAATAAAATTCAGTACAACCAGTCAACTTCACAAGTAGCCAAGAGGTCTTTTGTAAATGTGGAGAAGCAGCAGAGATCTACAGCACAGGTGAGGGAATGTGTTGACAGGACAAATATTAGTTTTTCTTTCTGCAAACCTGGCCTTTATGAAAGAGCAGCGAGAAGAAAGTCATTGTTGAAAGCAAACCATAGGAACCCCTCTTAACATAGCAACAGGCCATGTAGGAAACATTGCAAACATGTGTTAGAAACCTCCCTGATAAAATAGAACAAATCTGAAATTTCAGGTGTATATTCAAAAGGCTATATGTGGCAGAAAACTAACACTGCATATCACTGTGAAGGCACCATCCCATTAAAGACATGAAGTGATAGCAGCATCAATTTGTTGGGATACATACAGAAAAGCCAGTCAGAGTTGATGGGAAGATTGGTAGAGCTAAATAGAATAGAATAGAATAAAAATAACCTTTATTGTCTCTCAGTGGGAAATTCAGGTTTCTCCCAATCTGTTAGCGCTTGAACAATACATGAAAGGAGTTGCACATTTCTGCAGACCAGTGAAACATGAAACATAGAGCTAGAGGTTAAGATCAAAACATTTAGAGCTGTCCAGTCAAAGTCCAAATCTTAAGACGCGACAAGACATAAAACTTGGTGTTCCCAGATAGTTTTGATCCAAGGTGACTGAACTTCAACTGCTCAAGTTCAACTTTGATTTCCAAAAATGGCAGAAACATACTCCACAAACTTGCAGCCACAACCGCAGCAATATGTGGTTTTACAAACTGCTGACAAGCTTCAGATTTTTTTTTACTGGAGAACATTTTTGAAAGACATGCGTCATTTTCGGTTTCACTATATGTCACAATGACTTGCCATAAACCTCGGTTTGTTTCTTGCAGTAGCAGAATTGTCTCAGTAGGTGGCGCAGGCATTGGCAGAGCAGCCACCGTCACGGAAGTGACGTTTCCTAATTCGCTCGAGAACGTAAACAGTCATGGCGGACTGCGAAGCGGCACAGCTTGTGTATCTAGCTATCAGCAACATTCCCGTAGCCTTCCACTCGGCGGACCTGAGAAACTATTTCAGCCAGTTTATAGAGAGCGGCGGCTTTCACTGTTTTCACTACCGACATCGACCGGAAGTTCTAAGAGAGCCCGAAGGGGCCGAACCTATGGTGGTCCAAGACGGAGAGAAAGCTATCTCCGTGTCCCCAGAACCCCACGAATCAACTCAGGGCAGCTGCGTGTCGAAGACTGTGGCGGTGAGGTCGTGCTGTTGTATCGTTTCGGTCCATACTGAACATGCTGAGAGGTTCATCAGGATGTATGCGGGGAACCACTGGATCCACTCAAAGGGAAGCTGGCTGGCCAGACGCTGCGTTATCAGGAGAATAAGAGTCTCGCATGACAAAGGTTAGAGAGTGATGCAGTATAATTGATATATACATAAAGGAGCCAGTCACTTGATTACATTGTTGAAGTGGAGTATTACTCATTTTCTTATGACAGGAAATGACAGGCATTAAATTCATAAAGCAGTAATTTAATTACTCGATGATCTCACCTCTTAGTACGTGACTCTTATGCACATCTCCTACACTCTCTTCAAATCTATGAAAGTTATCACTCCCCAAAGCTGGATCTATGGGAGAAAGAAAATGCCATTTTTTTCTACGTCTAGAAAAAAATATTAATAGCAATAATAATATGTTAGAATTTGTGAAGGGCTTTCTAGTTGATGAGATCTCATCTAGATGACATGTTTAATTTAGACATCAAAATACTACTTTTTGTTTGTTATGCTGGGTGATTTGGGATTTCATTTGCTGATATAATCCATAGATAAATGCACCTTGATGTTTATTTTAAAGGATGATAATTTCACTGCTTTTTCTCCTTGTCCTAACCTTCTTGGACCAGGATTTTTGAACTGAATATGTGGTTCTTTATGACACAGCATTGGCATTGCTGTTTTATGGAATCAATGTTTTTAATAATGTGTTTTTTTGGGGGTTTTTTTACAAACAATATAAAGCAATCAGAGATCACAAATTAGGATGTAAATAGTCTTTATTAGGTGAATATGTTTACACAAATCTTAAGGGTTTAAAATAGTGGCTAATCTAAGTTTGTCCTGATACTAATAAATAAATAAATAAAAACAGAGCAACAATGAAATTGCCCTTTATTACTCAAATTAAGCTTTGTGGAACTCATGCAGATGATCACATTCATCTTTGTTAAAGTTTTGTACTCAAGTTCCCAACATTACAGAAGAACGGTAACAAAATTTTCAAAACAAACCAAAAGTTTAAGGCTGAAAAAAGCATAAAAAAAAAAAAAGGAGCCTCGGCTGTTGAAAAAAGATAAAAGATATGTAGATAAAGTCTGCCCAACATTGTTGTTGTCATTTCAGGTGAAGGTTCCTTCCCTTATAAAACCAAGTACGAGCAGCGCCACCATGTCTCCTTCACTGAGCTCTTCACTGAAGCTGACCTCAGCAGGCTGCCTGAGCTGAACCCACCGGCTCTGATGCAGAACGGGAACGTGGGCACGCCCATCAAAGTCTTTCTCCAACTCATCCAGTCCTGTCGCCTCCCTCCACGCCTCATCCGAAAGCTGGGTCTCACTTTCCCAAAGACCAGCTCCAGCCGTCGCTACGGAAACGTGCCCTTCCACTACCACAACACGCGCATCCTTCCTGCCACAGAGGAGACGGTGTTAACAGCTGCCGGACATGAGATATCAGGGCCAGGCTCGCTGAAGGCTCCGTCTTCAAAATCGAGACACATGGCTGACGATGTACACACAACGCAGTCTGACGACACGCAGAATGAAGAAGAAGGGGAGGACACACAGTCAAATGCAGATGATGTACGTTTTATTAAGAGTATTTAAAAAACAATCTTTTTGTTAGTGGTTAGTTATGATGGTACATAACTAACCATCATCTTTTCGTTTGGGTTTATAAAATAATGCCTGGCTGCAGGATGACGACCGCTGTGAAGAGTGGGAACGCCACGAGGCCCTGCATGACGACGTGACCAGCCAGGAGCGAAGCAAAGAGAGGCTTTATGAGGAAGAGATTGAGCTAAAGTGGGAAAAAGGAGGCTCTGGTCTGGTTTTCTACACTGACGCTCAGTACTGGCAGGAGGAAGAGGGAGGTAAGACATGAAAACAGCAAATATAATTCTGTCTATTCTATTTTTCCAGATGATTTTCAAAGTTGGAGATATACAGTGCCTTGTAAAAGTATTAATTTTTGAATTTCTCCACATTCTGTTCCATGGCAGATTTTTTGCAGTTACACATTTATTTTTTTTGCAAGAAAATGTCTTGAGTGAAAAAAATCTTCCAGTGGATCTAGTACTTTTTTACTGTAATTATATAGCAAAAAAAGTAAAATGTATGTTTTATGCTTTTTTTTTTTTGCCGTGGAAAATGTTTACTTTTATGAGATGCACATGAACATATTTTGCTCACACAAAAATGGCTGGAAAAAATGATTCATTTCATCTCTACCTTCCCTTTAAATAATGTGGATCTTCTCTTTTTGTAGATTTTGATGAGCAAACGGCAGACGACTGGGATGTCGACATGAGCGTTTACTATGACAAAGGTATCTGGGCCGTTTCTATCACCTGTAATCGTCATCTTGACTAAATAATGGATTAAACAGCACTCCTTTTAACCTGATAGTCAGAATAATGCTAACTGTTCCTCTCATAGATGGAGGCGACATGGACGCTCGTGACTACATAAAAATGCGCTATGAGAAGAGGCTGAGGGACAGTGTTGAGGACGGATCAGGGCACAATCAGTCGATTGGCAGCTTTGAGAGGTTTACTAAAGTAAGCAGGCTTATTTAGATCATATGTTCCTGTACTCTTGTGTGTGAATATTGCTCACATTTCTTTTACATGATTAGGGCTTTGGCCGACGAGTGATGGAGCAGCAGGGCTGGAGGGACGGCGAAGGGCTGGGAAGCAGCCAGGTTGGGATTCCTGAAGCTCTGGAGAATGAGGGCCAACATCCACACTGCAAAAGAGGCTTTGGGTGAGTGTGAATACTTGAAAGAGAATCAATGAATGGACAAGATTTAATTAAAGGACCATTTAATAGGGGAAGAAACTGAATTCTGAATTTCTTTTACTGCAGATATCATGGAGAAAAGTTGGTTTTGCACCCTGTGAAGAAGGCCAGAACAGATTATCTCATCGGTACGGTGTACGACAAACCCAAAGACATAGATGAAGGCGACACCTTATGGAGGCGACAACCCAACACCAGCATGAAGTACAGAGGCTGGCAGCCAGGTGGCAGCATCGGATCAAAAAGATGACATCTTGCTCTATCTGCAAAATGCATAGCTCCGTTTTATTTATTAGATTTTTATAATAAAAAATGTATATTTTTTAAGTTTTGTGTCCATATTTTCCTTTGTGCCTCACAATGATTCTGTTACTCCACAAAGTAATATTAATTTAGTATATTAAATTGCAGCACTAAAACTATTACACTGCCATTTACTAAAGAATAGAAGGCAGCCATTATCTGCAGTTGGTCATAATCCAAAGTAAACATATCCCAACCAACCAGCCAACAAAATAGAGGGGGGGGGGAGGAAATAGAACCTGGGGTACAGTTTAATCTCCCAGGAACAAAATCACTGCACAGAGACAGAGCTGATAGAAGTCTGACTGAGAGTTAAAAATTAGATCATTTATTGGCCCTCCCTATAAATGCATTAGAGAAAAATGCATTAAGTTTACTATTCAACAGAATACCTTAACTTTAAAGATTATATTCCTCTTCTCTTTATACTGTTTTATCCCTCAAATTCTTCCCCATAAACATAATTTGGATGTGTGGTTTTTTTTTTAATTCTCAATTGACTAAATATAGGGCATTTTTAAAATGCCTGCAGTGAGTTCTTAATTAACTTCTTTGTTTATCTAATTAAAACAAGGATGGAATTTGAAAGACAGATGTTTTTTTTAAAAAAAATAGTATAAAGTGTTACATTTTAAAATGAAATGTGCGTAGGAACTGTGAATAAAGAAATGGCTGGTTTTATTTTGAAAAACAACCCAAATAACCCGGATGTCATTCATAGCTTTAGCTTGATAGCTAGCAACAAGGATGGAATTTGAAAGACAAATGTTTTTTTAAAAAAAAAAAAAATAGTATAGAGTGTTACATTTTAAAATGAAAAGTGCGTAGGAACTGTGTGAATGTAGAAATGGCTGGTTTTATTTTGAAAAACCCAAATAACCCGGATGTCATTCATAGCTTTAGCTTGATAGCGAGCAACTGAAGTTTGCACGCTTAATACTTACGTGACGTCATGTGGTATATATTTATTGATGTTTAGGTGTAGATTTTAAGGTCGTCTTAAATCTCAATAAGTTATTTAAGAAACGTTTAATTGGAGGTTATTTACTCAACTTATTTATCGAAGGAAGATCCAGGACTTTTTATTATTGTTATTATTTTTAGTTTAGTTATTAGTGTGAGGAAGCGGGTTTTTTGATACTAGAAGCAACAGTAGCTGCTCGGTACCAACACAGCCTGATGTTGCCACACCTGCTGCCTCTGACTGACTGGTCCCTGTTACCGTGAGCTTCTGCACCCAGTTCGTAACACCGCGACACCATGTCCGCTCAGCCTGGACTCAAACCCTCCCTGTGCTTCGGCCAGGTGGTCATCGGCCCACCAGGTTCAGGTAAAACCACGTACTGCCAGGGGATGCAAGAGTTCCTGACCAGCCTGGGACGCAAAGTGGTGGTGGTGAACATGGACCCAGCCAACGAAGGGATTCCTTATTCCTGTGCAGTGGACGTGGCGGAGCTGGTCTCTCTGGATGATGTTATGGAGAACCTGAAACTCGGGCCTAATGGTGGACTTCTTTACTGCATGGAGTACGTGGAGGCCAACCTGGACTGGCTGGAGAGCAAGCTGACACAATACAGTGACTGCTACTTCTTGTTTGACTGTCCTGGACAGGTGGAGCTTTACACCCACCAGAGTTCAGTGAAGAATATATTCTCACAACTGGCCAAGTGGAATTTCAGAGTAAGATTGTTTACCAATAATAAATAATGATCCCATTCTTTATGCAATACTTTCAAAATACGGTGTCTTGCCACAGACCTATCCCCATTTTACTCCAGTTCTCCTGAGAAAAACCCAGCAGCTGTTCTGTAAAGGCCATAGAAGGTTGCCATAAAACATAAGTAAAGAACTTCGTTCAAAATAATATATGTGCAGGAACTCTAACATTACACATCATAGGATAAAAAACACCCCATGGTAAGACATGGTGCATGACGCTTTTGTTTTGGTAGGGACTTGGAAACTGGTCAAAGCTGATGGAGTTTACTGCAGCTCAATCGCTTCTAAAATGTGTGTGTATATATATATATATATATATATATATATGCTACAAGTTGCAAAAGACTGGTGGTGGTGTAGAGAAATATAGTTTTCCAGTGTGTTAGCCCAAATGTGAAAAGGTTCAGATAATACAAAACACTATAAATATACTTTTACAAGGCACTGTATACGGCATACTAATTTAACAAACTAAAAACGAGATGAACTGATTCTCATTCTGTCACACTGTTGGTGTTTTTTTTTAATGTTCAGCTCACAGCAGTGCACCTTGTAGACTCTCATTACTGCGCTGACCCGGCCAAGTTCATCTCGGTGCTGTGCACGTCTCTCTCCACCATGCTGCACGTGGAGCTTCCTCACGTCAACATCCTCTCCAAGATGGACTTGATTGAACAGTACGGAAAACTGGGTATGCGAAGAGTTACTCACATTATAACTCGAGAAGCAAGAAGAATTTCCGTCAAATGGCTTCACACTCCACTTTTTGTTTTACAGCTTTCAACCTTGACTTCTACACGGAGGTTATGGACCTGACCTATCTTCTCGACCACTTGGCTGCAGACCCCTTCTTTAAAAAGTTTCGCCATCTTAACGAAAAGTTAGCGGAAGTTATCCAAGACTACGGCCTCGTGTCCTTCGTGCCTCTCAATGTGCAGGTACCGCTGCAACTTTCAGTCGTTTCACAAATGTAGAAAAACTGTGTGAGCTTTAATGTCTCAGGTGCTGCGAACATACAATAAAAGGAGTTAGTCTCCATCTAACTGGAGCATGAAGGGGTGACCCTTGAGTTGATAACATTCTACTCAATATTTTATCCAAGCCATCTTTCGCATTTGTGATATTGCACACACTGGCATTGTTATGAGGTCTGTTATTAGATATATCGCACAGTTCTTTTTGTATTTCATAGCAGTTAAAGTGCTCTAATTATTATATACTGAAATTCTAATTTTTTTTTATTTTTTTTTTACTTTAATTTGTGGCTCCCATCAGCTTTAAAGTGTTTTGCTTCAGTAGGAATCCGGAGTAAATTTTAAGAATGTCTTACCAAACAACGTTTGCCTGCGGTTTAAAGTCTTCAGTTTTGCTATAATGTATTAGCTTCATAGTAACTTAATATTAATGAGCTCTTTCACATTTAAACAAGTAAAATCAGAAAGTAGTTTTCTATAATGTATGAAATGGAAATTCAAACTCACTCTACATGTCCAGATAGGTCAGTAATAAACCTGTAGCCTTTGAAACTGAAGACTGGAGAAGTCATGTGTAAAGAGGCAGGAGTGTTAGAAATTCATTAGGCTTTCTGCTGCGTTTTCCCTGACAGGACTTATAAACAAAGAATCATCTGGCTGTTTTCTTTTGATACAGAATCTGAGCATTTGTTCCAGGACTGTAAATGTTCATTTGACCAAGTGATTTTTTTTTTTTATGCACTCCTCATGTTGCGAGTTTAAAGCAAGTCTAATCTTTGACAATAGGTGAGAACGGAGCAAAACGTGGCTTTTTATCAAAGTCCAACTTTTTGTTGCTTCCTATGTATCTTAATTTATCTCCCAAAGCCAAACTTGAGACTGAGACTGAGGAGGCCTGATCACTGTGTTCTCTAAAAGACATCAAAATCTCTTAAAAAAAAAAAAATTGCAGACGCTGAAACAACAAATAGAAATGTCCTCCTACAATGTATGACAAGGGTTTCAGTGAGAGTATTTTTAGGCACATGTTTTGTCAGGGGATAGTTTCTCTGAATTTCTTTCGGGGAAGTCCCCAGATCACATGCTACTGCTTTTCCTCTCCCCAGGACAAGGACAGCATGATTCAGGTCTTACGGGCGGTGGACAAGGCCAACGGGTATTGCTTCGGAGACCTGGAGGAGAGGAATCTGCAGGCGATGATGTCAGCGGCTGTGGGGGCAGACTTCCAGTTCAGCTCGTATCCTTTCTCAGCCACTGCGGTGACTCATCTGGGTTCAGAGTCAAACTAAACACATTAAAGTTTAACATACTCTGGCCGTTAGGTCATACCTCACCAGAAGTATCAGTTATGTCAAAAAATTATGTAATAATAATAACATGCACTGAACATTCGTGGGACTTTGATGTGCTTTCCCTTAATGTCTGACCTACTAGAACTCTTGGAGTGCAAGAGCGGTATGTTGAAACCGGTGAGAAGACTGTGGAGGAGGAAATGATGGAACTGTAACACGAAAAGATCAAATGAAGTGGACAAAACCGGAGGCATTTTTAGCACCACCCAACCAATTTTGGCAGCATTTGTGTTGGTTTTTTTTTAATGTAAAGTTTATTATAATAAAAAACGAATAATGTACAGTTTTGAAACTTGTAAAAAGCTTTGTTTTAATTTTTTACTTTTTTTTTTGGCTTTTTGCAGCCATGTGTTCTATAGCTCCGCATAACACTCACAAACTAGAGCACAATTTAAAAATCTATGGTCTAATAAGACCAAGACAAAACGTTTTGTATGCAACTGAAAACTAACACTGCAAATCACCAGGATCACATCCTACTGGTGAAACATGGTGGTGGTGGTATCATCTTGAGGGGATTCCTTTCTTCAGTGGGAACAGGGAAGCTAGGATATTCATTTCTATGAACACTAAAACATTCCTCTGATTTTGTTATAGATCAGATTGTTTTAAAGGGGCAGTGTGATGTATTTTCTAGGCACATAGTGCCATTTTATAGTGCAATACAATAACTATGTTAACTTCAGTTGTTAAAAGAGTGCAAATGTAACTTGAAATAAATTTTAAGTTATGCTAACTTAAATTTTAAGTTATGCTAACTTAAAATTGAAGACACAGAGGCTTGAATTTAGGCCTCTGTCTCTTTAAGAAGCTCCTGATCTTTCTGATTCTCTGCCTTTAATACTCATCACAACTAAAGCTTTAACAGGTTTTTACCTTCAGTGAGAAGTAGCTTGAATGTTAAGCTCAGCAGATGTGCTGTTCTTCCAGGTGTTTGCTAATTGCTGCTGGTGTTAGTCTGAAGGTGCTGGAGGAGCTTTGTGGAAAAAGGCACCATGAATGGTTGCCATGGAAGATTCAAGGATTTCTCAAACATGCATGACAGAATCAAAGCACTCAACACTGCAGGTATGTTTTTGCTGAGGGGTGGATAACATTATAACATTATATAAAACTCTAAAATTTTGATCTTGTACAATATTGTCCCTTGAAATAAGTGTGAACTTCATTTCACAATACATCTGCAGACCTCCATTTTGCTTTTTACCCAAATAAAATGTAACAAATGCGAGATTAAGCGGTGGTGTCTTCAACATTCATAGTGCAAACAGCTACAAATGCAGTTCTTTGAAGCTGAAGTAACCCCTTACAGCTAAACAGGAACGGAGTGAACATTACAGGTTAACACAGACCAGCGCCAATCCAAGCCGTCAGCACCGCATCAGATAAGCAGCAATCGCTGAAAGTTTCTGCTGTGTTGGCTCTGTTCTGGCCGGCAGATGGCACATGTGCTTGCAGAAACCTGCTCCCAGATCCCCAAAAGTCTGCTCCAATTCTTTCCTTTCGCCAAAACAGAAAAATTAAGTCAGGCGGGGAGAGGAAGCCACATTAAATCTGTGTTTCTGCACAACTGGCCCTGTGTCTGGTCTTTGGGATGGAAGAAATTCCCTTTTTCTAAATCTGGCTTAAATTCTTTTCTATTAGCACAAGTTTCAGTTGTGTCCTTTCCCATACGACATCTGTTTTTAAAAATTACACATGTATGAATTTTGCAGCACCATTAAACAGACAGCATAAGACGCACATTAATCACTGGGTATAGTTTGTGTGTGTGTGTGTTGTTTTTTATGTGTGTCTTCCCGCTCTGCTGCAGTCAGACTAAAATAAAGCGTGATCCACTTCATGAGCCTCGCACAAATGTGGGAAATCACATTAACCCTCTGTGGTGTGATGTGGCTGCAAATTATCTCTGGACAGCTTCCTGCCTGCAAAGCTCTGTGTGCATTAGGGGGGTGTGTCAGGCAGAATGTTAAATTGTGTTTCAGTGTTTGTACATGTGATCAAGTATGCCTCCTCATTGGTACTTCCTGCCTTTTTTTCCTTCTATAAGCCCCCTAGAGGTAGATGTGTGGTGTGTTTGTGTATGAAAAGAGAGAGCAAGAGAGACAGTTTTGTGTGTGTGTGTGTGTGTGCGTGTGTGTGTCTGGAGTGAGAAAAGAAACCGAAAGCCACTCTTGTCCCACTTACATGCCAAATCAGAATTTATATCAATACAGAATCGAACAACTAAGCGTCTCATGACTTTTATTTTTTAATTATTCCTCCAAAAAAGACCCTTTGATTTCCTTATCTTCCACACTTTTCATTTCCATTCCACCCCTGCTCAATGCAGAGCACACACCCTGTGCTGCCAGAGGAAAGAAGAAAAAAAAATGTTTGCTTCATTTGCCTGTAGAGCACAGAGAGCTCTGATGGTTAATTCTTCTTAGTCGTTGTGAGACTTTGAAGCTGCCTACGTGTCTTATTTCGGCTAGATAAAGTCTGTTTTAATTTTCTGTTTGGTTCAGTTCAATGGCAGCAGGCTGAGAAAGAGAGCAGGAGCCTGTGCGCCCATCCCCCCACGCTCAGCAGAGAGTGTGTTTCTGCTGGAGTGAGATACAGACCGAGAGAGAAGAGGAGAGGGGGTGGTAGAGGAGAGCAGAGCAGGCAGACAGGCAGGCAGGCAGGCAGGCAGGCAGGGGAGGGAACAGGAGGGAATGTGCATTGGTAGTCTCGCTTGCTGCAAGGCTTCCTCCTTCTGCTGTGGAAAAACCTGTGCATGTTGCCTGTCTTTACAAAATACTCTTGAAAACAGTGCTGATAAAGAACAACGGGGGGAAAAAGCACAGATGAATTGATTTGGTTCATTTTTTTTTATTTATCTGTATGAAAAATGAAAACTGTTCATGACAAACTGGCTGATTTCAAATTGTTTTTAGCATTTTGATGCAGGACTGCAGTAAATCAAGTAAATCTCTTACATTACTGCTTTATTATGAACATTACCAAAATGTTGAACGTAATTATAGAGGGACTAATCTTACCATCAGTGTATATATACCAAAGTTTTTTAAAACATCATGGTTTCATAATTTTGGTAAAAAAAAAATGTTGTCATAATGTTTCTAAAGTTGAATATCCTTAAAATGAGTTATCAGAGAAAAGAACAAAGAGGAAGTTATATCATTCTGTATGGAGCATTAAGGAAGAAGGCTGCTCCTCCCCCGGCTGTTGCTGTGCACGGTCTGTCAGCTGGCTGAAAGGTAATGCACTTTTCCCTCACTTCAACAAGACCAATTTTGCTGCACACACTTCCATCTGTACACACACAACCAAACACACTTGACTGGAGACCCTGTTCTGCTAAACCTTATGTTAGCATATAACCTGTACATAACTTAAGGAAATAAAATATATTGAACTCGTGTTATTAAATTGGGACAAATATATTGTTTTCACGCTTGTCTAAATCTAAATTGGTGCAATGAACTGGAAATGTTAATTTTGCTTTTTAAGTGAACAACTTTCAGTGTTGCCTGTGTTGTGCATCTCGAGTCATTTTGTACAAAATCTCTGTCCACTGAAAACAAACTCTACTGAGCACTGACCAGTCTTAATATGTGTAATTTTCAATTGGAGACTGGCAAATGCAGTTCTGACTTCTGCAAAAATGACCAACATTTGCTCTTTAATTTTGTGCTGAATAATTTGTTGGAAATCAAATATTACCTTCATGATCGTCAGTCATATGAGGTGTGAAACAATACCTTCAGTTTCACTCAGGGTCTGTATTTGAGAATGATGTCTGCTTGTTAAACCAAGACTATATTTCTGACTCATGGTTCTCCCTAAGCTGAGCTGCCCTGGGCAGAAAGCCATACTGCCACATAAAGCCTCACCACTAGTCATTTAAATTCAGAATGCATTGGCATTCATTATCTTTCAAAGTTAACATTGTAATAATCTATATATTGTATTATTTAAGCAGCATTATGGATACTTTTGCTTTTCTGCTTGGAATAAATATAGATAGAAATAAATATAGCTAGAAAATATGCTTTGTTTATATTATGATACAGCGAAACCTTGTGTATTATATTTAAGCTCATACTAATACCTTGGGATTCTCATCCCAAACCATTCCTAACTTAAACATCTAAAATATAATGCGACACAAAAAGACCTCAAGACATCCAAAATGGCTACAAAAAAAGATACAAAATGAGGCAGAAAAGTGACAAAATGTTGCACATGACCTAATATGGCATTCAAAAAAATGAGCAACTTTAATGTCTCGTGATAACTGCCTTCCCGATTACTCCAACAACCAAACCCAGTTGGTTTCATCTGAACACTTTGGAGAACTGTATTTCCCAATTGATAGAAATAATACGATGCGAAATGAGTGCACTGCGTAAAGAAGCCGGTGGAGAGACATGCAAAGTGAACAGATGCAACAGATGTGAAATGATGAAAACATGTGTAAGACAGACTGGTACTCACACTGGATCTGTGTGAATTTTAAGCATTTTGGGCTTTTACACATCACTCACGAGCTTCAACAGTTGCATCACTGAAAGGTTATATTTAAGACATGAATTAGTTTCCCTCTCATGACCGATGATTCTTTAACAATTGTTTGAATATTTATTTCAGATTATTAGAATTGATCATCTGCATTAGAGAAAAATTTGATTTTTAAAAGTGAAGCACCACAGCCAAGATAAAAACATGAAAAATGACTAAAAATATAATATGAAACATAGAAAAAGAAAATCACCTAGTCTGAGACAAAGAGTTACCCATTGTCTCTGAAATCATTGAAAATGAGACCAGAACCGTAATCTCTTCTTCAGGTTGCCAAAATACCGTAAATGTCTTTTGGCTGTCTCCAAAAAATAGTGCGAGTCCAGTAGCTTTTATTAAAGGTGATTAGCCCACCCAATGTTCCAACCTAAAAATAAACCCTGAACAGGATACAAAATTACTTCACTTTCAGAGTAGATTCTTACAGGGAGTTGCTAAATGAACAGGTTTAGATGGCAGAAACTGAGGAAGCACAATATGTTGAATCACAATAATCATCTGAGCCTTAGCAAGGGCTTAATTTCGGGGGGCCCAGATTATTTCATATGTGTTTGACAAGTTTGTTTAAAAAAAAAAGAAAAAAAAAAGAAAAGCTTCAGAAATCCATATGACTGTGAAGAGATTTTATTTGTTGGATTTTCATGCAAGAAATCAGTATGGTGATGTCATGGCCCCATCTCAAATTCAGGCCAATTATGTCAGACGGAAGAATCCCTCTTAGCATGGTCCAAGCTATCTTCTTCGTTTTTGGTATATTTCAGTGACTCTGTCTCACTCAGGTCTGGCATAGTTATAACACGGAATATTTTTTATATGGATGGAAACATTTCTTGGAACGCTATAGGGCAAACACGAAGGTTGTTTCAAAAAAATTAAAAAGCTATTTCCACGTAGACAAGTTTATGTGTATCGAACTTGTAAACTATTGCATTTGGAATATGAAGAAGAAATACATGAGTTGGGCCCAAATCCTCAATCAATACAAAGTCAAAATAATAAAGGACTATTTGGGAGCAGTTTCTGGTGAATCAATGTATCTCTATTTATGGTCTCCATCCTAATAATATTTTTGTCCATTTGAATGGAATTTCATTGCCCTTGACACTTGCATCTTATATAGCTTTTACATCATACAAGATGACAGAGCTCAAGAATAGTGGTGGGGAACATTTTGATGATGAAAAAAAAAAGAGAAAAGTGTATGAATTGAATCAGTATTCTACTACGATGCTTCGAATGTGTATTTTCCTAATGTCATTTGGAACTACCAGCAACCAGACAGTGCAGAAATAAATATCAAAGGATGCAAATATAAGAGGTAAAATTATGAAGAGATGTAAGCCATGTTTTCCTAACACTCTGACACATACTCTGAATCTGCATTCATTTGACTGTTTGGGGCCTTTAAATGATTGTTGCACGTCTATATCGTGTTCTCTTGATATCTACACTTATACGGATAGAAAACAGTTGGATGTTAAAGAATAATTAGCTTTCATTTATCTAATAAATGAGCCTTACTTTTGTTGTAGAATGCCTTTTCTTTTTAACTGAGTGAAATTTGTGTTTCATTTGCTCAAACATGAAGCTCGTCTTGAGAAGAAAATAATTCCACCTATAGTTTACATGATGTTTTTAGAAGAAAAAAAATTCCCGTCCGGCCTTGAGGGGGATCCGCTCCGTGTTTTGCAGCCACTCGTGCGGCTGGGTAAAATGGCTGTATGTAGCTGAGCCTCGTGTTGGTTGGGTTAGCTCCCTGCCTCTACCCGGGCTCGGTAACACAACTCCCACAACAATTTCTGTCGCTTCTCTACGCATTGTATGGAGCCTCCATCACCTCTCTAACCCTACTTACGGAGCTAAAACCGGGGGAGATGGCAGCCGGATTCGGTCCGGAATGAAGGGATAGGAATGATTCGACTCAAGGATTGATGGTTTTAAACAATTATTTATATTCAATGCTAGCTTTTGATTGTGACTGACTCGGCGAGAGAGAGGGAGAGAGTTGGGGGGTATATCATGGCCGCTCAGGTCGCCACTCTTAACACTAGTCCGCCTTCTGAACTTAAAAAGCCGGATCGAGACCCGAAGGAAGATACGGTTCCAGGGGACAAGCAGTCCGACAAAAAGCAGCCGTGTTTGGACAGCGAATCGCCGGGCCGGGGGGATCTGCAGGACGGGGCCGACGGTGGAAATGCAGGGGGAGGAGGGGAACCAGAGATGAAGAACGGGAATGGGAACCCGCCCAGGGTTAATAATAATACCCCGAATGACTCTGTGGGACCGGAGGGAAACAACCACCCCGGGTTCGTGCATCATCACGGTCCCACTTTCTCTCCGCCTTCGTACGGATACAGTCAGCACTACGGTCGGCCCGCTTTTCATCAATATGGCGGACAACAAAGCCCTGGCATGGCAGCTGCTGCGGGTCCGGGTGTGCAGTCGAGCACCATGATGGACCCGTATCAACCCAATTCACACGACCATGGCTTCTCGAATCACCAGTTTAACAATTACAACCCGTTCCCGAACAGGACTCCACACCCGGGCCAGGCGTTCGGCATGAACTCCCCTCGCAGCGCTCAGGCGCCGACAGCTGGGGGCCAGCCAGCTAAGCAGCAGCCACCGCCGGGAGGACCCACGGCGATGGCTGGATCTTACAGTAACCAGAGATATAACATCGGAAATCCCCAACCAACATCCACACCAACGCTCAACAAGCTCCTGACCTCTCCCAGCTCAACACGGGGGTATCCAAACTATCCGTCTGGTGGCGACTACAGCAGCCAGGAAGGAGCTAGTAAGGGACCAGCAGATATGGGCAGCAGCGGTCAGTACGCAGGGAGCAACCCAGGTTGGCAACAAAGAACCCATCACCCGTCGCCCATGAGTCCGGGGAGTGCTGGGCAGCCTCTCGCCAGAAACCAGGTAAACCCATCCGTTTAACCGCTACAATGGCTTTAGCATGTCTGCTTTTCTCCTCTGAGCTAGTTCACAACGTAGCAGGCCAGCCATTGTCTGATAGTAGTTCGCAAAGACTCTAAAATGGCTGCCTCTCGTGTGTATTTTTTCACTCTTTACACCACACCACTTAATAAATTTCGCTTTAATTCTATCTCTAAACGCACGTTTTAAGAGTGGAGTGGTGCTTGGTTCGGGTATAAGTTGAGGAAATTATGTTAAGGGAGCCAAAAAGGCCCGACTTTGAAAAGAGGGCGAAAATAGGAGCAACGGCTCGTTTTTCTTCCCGTACATTTTTCTTCCTTTATACGTCAGATTTATAACATATTTGCTATTAGTGCAGTTATCCTGTACGACTATATAACAAACACTGGCACATTAGCGTGATATGGTTGTTCACAATCTGATGTTTGTGCTGCTTTCTTGCCCGTTGAGCTGTAATTTTGTGGCCATGACGGAAGGAATGTGTTGCGTGCCGAATGAGGGCTTCACGGGCAGTTAAATGGCCTGTGCAGGTCCTGTTTAAAATGTTTATTTGTCCCCGGAGATATCACGGAACCCTGTAAATTCTTAGATTTAAAAAAAAAAGAAAAAAAAAGACATGTCGATTAGATGCGCTTCCTTGTTCTGTGGAGCTGCTGTTCTTTCTGTAAACAGGCAGCTCTTGCCTTATGAGTGACTGTGAGCAGCCTTTTCCAGATTGCAGTTTGCAGTGGGATTTGAATTGTGGAGGTAAAATCCTACTGTCAAAGCCAGGAGATAGTTGGTCTTGGGTTGACATGCGAGCTGAAATCTGATTGGCTCCTCATCCGCTGCTCATGGCCATTTATAATTACATGTGATGCAAGGCAACAGTTGCTGATAAGAACACACAGCGTTAGCTCATCACAGGGTCATCGGAGGTATTTCTGCTTCACTCCCTCTCTCAGTTCCACTTTTTACTTTCAATAAACATTGGCCAATGCTAAAGCAGCGGGGGAAAGAGAAAATGTTATATTCAAAGCTGTTCAGTATCTCTTAGTTGTTTACCAGAATTCAAATGTGTCAATGGAGGCTCCAGTAAACATCATGATGTACTTGATTGTGCCTCTGTAATAAAGAATGAGGCAGAAATGTAATAGAAAAAACTCCAAATGATCAGGTTAAGTATTAGGACAATGATAAAAAGAAAGAGATAATTTCTGGGATAATTTCTGTCTGTCTCATCTCATTGGAATGTAAAATCACAAATGAACACTCTGTCTTTCTGGCGGTTAAAATAAACACAAGCTAATTGACTTGTAATAGTCCCTTTACTCAGCCACACGGTTATTACCATAGAATTGGGATTTTTCTTTTTACAGTTAAAGATAACAGAGATTATTATTTGTTAAAACAGAATCTTATTCAGGTGTTTGTCTAGTAAATCAGTCTTTCTAATGGAGGTGTTTAAGTAACTTACAGACTATTTGATTGTCTGATTAATTGCGCTGATGGGACTGATGCCAATATGTTAAATTACTAACATTAGCCGACACAATGTAATGTTACTATATTCTGATTCATAAATTAAGCAGCATGACATGATTGTTTTAGACCAAACTTGTAACTTACTGACTGTAGTTGATTTATGCTGTTCCCTTTGTTTGCACTTTATTGTTTTCGTTTGGTGACCCAAAATATTCAGAAACATCCAACTATTTTCTAAAGTAGTCTCTTTTTTTGTCAGCCGGCTACATTTTGCAGCAACAGAAGGGGAAGGGCAGTTCTGCATTGCTCTGTGGTCTTTAAAAACACCCCATTTATTCTGGAACTTTTTCTTGCACCTTTTTCAAAAACGCTTTTATGCAATAGTGTCAATATGATAGGTTGTATTAGCAAATTTTAAACAGTAACCTTTTAAATCTGTGCGTCTTTTGATATCAGTAGCTGGACGATGACTTTTTTTGGGAATATGCTGTGATATATAAATGGGAGTGATCTTGTTACTCCTTTACTTTCTGCTGCATCCAAAACTCCTACTTCAGTCAAAGGAATTTCCAGCCTTTTTTTTCTCTCTCTCTTTCACTTTACAGTTCTTACAAGAAAATAAAAAAAAAACCCTGTTAAAGTTGATTAACCCTGTTAAAGTTGGAATTGGCCGGCCGGGACCTCAAAAGCAAACCTTAAATCGGTTTTGACCTTGTAAAGAGTGATAGATGTATCTCTCCACAAGTCCAGTCCTGAACCTTGTTTTGGCAGCTATGTGACTGCTGTGTCTGGCATGCCGCACAAGTTTGACTTTGTGTGTCTGCAGACTTTCCCCCCACCTCCCCACCCCAAGCCAATCAGAAAGCAGTTCACCATCTCTCACCCACCAAGGGAGTTTCCTGTCTACTTTATGCAGATTAGCCATGTGCTATGCCTATTTATTTCACCTCATTAATGTGGATTTACAGTTTGTCACACAGGGCACTTTGTATTCTTTTTGCAAAGGAGAGCGTTGTAGGGTGAGCACGCTCGTTTCGGCACAAATTGAAACGGCATTAAGGGTTGTTTTCTAGTTATTAGGGAAATCTTTTGGATGGAGAGGTTATAGTGGTGTGTGAGCTTTTGCGCCGTTTTCACTCTCCTTTCGCCGTTGTTAAAGTACTTCCCTCATTTCTGGTGTCATTCATCCGAAGCCAAACTGCCTTCTCATGGGGGGAAGGGGGGGACAGAACCCTTCTTGGACCAGGCTCAAAACAGGAGCACAGCTGGGATATGTTTAGTATTGGGCAGACTGCCCTCCATTCGAAAGCAGATATATATAGCTCTGTTGACTTCCGAAACTATGGCAGAGTGAAGTGAAGAAAAAAAAAATCAGGGTAATGACCGTGGGAAATAAGGTGAAGAAAAGCACAGTTTGCCCATTCATTGAAACTGCTGTATTACCTCAGCACTGCAGTCATGCATTTTGTTGAGCCTTTGAAATGAAGCAATACTCTAATTACACCAATTTAAGAGAGGTTGCTTGTGGGTTTTGGTGTTTATTTCCTGTTTTTGTCTCATTAAATAAGTTTGTTTTTTGACATTCTCAGCCTCCTGGTCCTATGGATCCAATGGGGAAAATGAGAGGTCAGCCATATGGAGCAGGCAATCCGTACAGCCAGCAGTCTCAACAGGTGCCTCCTACAGGTCCTCAGTCTGGGCCTGGGTACCCTGGCCAGGGTTACGGCACACCAAGTCCACAGCGATACCCAGTAGGCATGCCAGGTCGTACACCAGGAAGCATGGGTGCCATGCCCTATGGTCCACAGGTAGTCGCATCTCATTCAGAATTTTATATTTTTATTATAACTTATTTGTGTTTGCTCATGTTTATTTTGGTAATGGGCAGCATATAGACAATGTTACAAAGTAACTGTGGCTTTGGCCTTCCAGTCAATGTCCCAGACGTAGTCCTTGATTGTGCTTTTCTATTAAAATAAGGAAAATCAAATAAATGCAAGACAAAAAAAAACCCTAGTATGCTTTTAAACAAAGATTATTTGATCACGGTCTTAGAGGCAAAATCAAAACTACTTAAAATAAAGTCAACTAAATCAACTGAGACCAAACAAACGTGCATACAAAAAAAAATCAACCCAGATATGAATCCCCATTTGTTTCTGAACCAGTCAATGTTAAATTCAATCCATCAAAGTAGATCTGACAGATTTCAAATGACCCTGAGCTTTGTGGGTAAAACATGACCATGTGAAGCATCTCTCCCAGATCTGCTGTAATTTTGTAAACATAATCACGGACAGGTCAAAGTGCATGCTTAGAATAAGGTTTTACTATATTAAAATAATTCATTTTGAGAACATCAGAAGTAATCAAATATTGGCACCAGGTGATTCTACAGTTTTTTTTTTTTTTTCTTTAAAGAAAAATTGTTTGCCTTGTATTTGGAGGTAAACATGGGATGTCCAGCCACACGGAACTTTTCTAATAAAATGTTAAGGTTTTTTGCAACAGCTTCAGTGTTTAACAGCGACACAGAGCTGTCATATCACTGTGCATCTGAAGGCTAACATCAGGATTGTGAATACATAACCAAAAGTAGATGTGACCTAAAATTGTTTCCAGTGGAATTCTGCGTTGTCTAAAACTGAGATGTGCATATATTTTCATTTTAGATGGGATCTTATGGCCAGCAGGGACCAGCAGGCTACGGCTCTCAGGGCCAGGCGCCGTATTACAACCAGCCAGGTCAGGCACCGCATCAGAGCCAGCAGCAAACCCTTTACTCCCAGCCCCAACCCGGTCAGCCTGGGCGGCAGTCGCCTTACCCCGGGCAGCCCCACCCTCCGTCTTCAGCTCCACACAACCAAGGGGGACCACCCTATCAACAGCCCCACATGCCCCCACAGTCGCAGGGTCCCCTGCCTGGCCCGTCCCAAGGCACCCCCCAGTCTCAGCCACCTTACTCTCAGGCATCTGCCACGCAGCCCAGCCAGTCTCCGTACGGCCAGCAGCAGGGGCCTCCCACTCAGACCACACAGCAGCCAAGTTCCCAGGCTCCCCCTGGATCCCAAGGCCAACCCAGTTACCCAGGGTCCTCACAAGGCCCCCAGCAGGCCGCTCCGCAGCAGCAACAGCAGGCGCAGTCCCACCCACAGCAGCCACAGGGACACGGCCAGCATCCACAGGGGCCGCCTGCAGCCTACCCACCAAACGCTCAGCAGCAGCAAGCACAGCAGTCACCTTATCAGCGCTTTCCTCCTCCACAACAGCAGGTACATGCCCTCTGTCTTGAATTGTGCTCATCCTTCTCTGTATATGTGCTTCTATTAAGCCTGTGTGTGTGTGTTTAGGAGATATCCCAGGACTCGTTTCAGTCCAATGCCCCTGCATCCTCTCAACCCAAATCTGGTCCAGAGGACGGTCAAGGCCGTCCATCCAGCCTTCCGGTCAGTAATGCTTGTTAAATCACTTTTTTTTTTCACTAAGACAGTTTGTAGCTGTGTAAATGCATCTTTATTACACAGTTATGTTTCAGTACCAATCAAGAATTGAATCTTAAAATGGACGCGATTAGTTTTAAAAGCTCTGTTTTATAGATTCCTTTGATTATTGCTATAAGATAACATTTTCTGTGTTTGCTTTGCTTCTGGATGATGGAAATTCTGTGAAATTAGAAGTTCTGTTTGAATGCTGCAGCACTGGAATGAATTTGTTTCTTTTTTTTACTGTAATCTGTATTTATTATTTGGCAATTTGATGTTTTTTATGTTCAAAGCATTTTTGTTCCCCAGAGCATAGAGACCAAACATTTTATGTATGTGTCACAAAGGAAGACGTGCCTGATTCAAACTTCCTGGCTGATTTTGGATTTTGTGAATAGAACTAATTTTATTGGATTCTGATTTGAAAATGAATAATGCATTTGTTTTTCTATTGGTACCATGAGTAGTTAGTTATTTTAGATGAAGTGTCATCACCATGTGTGTGAATAAGATCCTGAATGCGTAAAACATAGTTTTACTCTCTCCTTGCTACAGCATTTAGCCTCTTATGAGTGTTTAAACTGAAAATCAAGTGCAGCAGAAATTGAACGCATGTAAAGACAAATCAGACCCACGTAGGTGTTGTTAACGTATTGCTCTCTCTTGCTGTCTTGCATCCTGATGGTGATTGTGTGTTCAGAAATCAGAAATGTACAGTTTGAGGTTTTTGACTTATGCAGTTCACATAAGTTATTGTTGAGTGTTTGTATTCGACTGCATGAATTTCACATCGACCAGACGGTTAAAGCTGCAGCTTATTGCTTGTATCCTCTGTGTACTTATAAACGGCAGTAAAAAGACACTGTGACCCTGCAATCACGATTTCTTAATATTTTGACTAATTGACCAGTCTTTGGTTGTATCTGTTCGTCTTTTCAAGCATTGTCAGCATCACTATCAATATGCTTTGGGAACCAATTTATTTTGATATTCCTGTTTATTTTCTTTGAGCTCTTTGTGCTTCTAGAAGGCATAAATATACTCAGAGTATCAGAGTACAGGCTGACCTGGTGTCAGTCAGTAATCTTTGACCTGGAGGATAGATGAAGTAAAATCACATAAATAACTAATCACTCAGTTATCTGACTTTAACGCTAAAGCTTCTGCTCATTCGGATCTGAAGACTCACTCCTGTATATATTTATTTGCATTTATAGAAGCCATATATCACATAGGTATTTTAAGGAGTTTTTTTTGTTTGTTGAAGTCACGTGGTGAAGAGGCTGCCTCTACATGCTGACTCTGCTTGCTCACATCTTGCAAACCTTAGTAACCATGACAACCCCTGGCAATAATGCACACTCACTTTCTCTCTGAAAAAGATAAATAAGGACAAAGGCCTCCAGGGATGTTTGTGTGAGCATGTGTAGTATTTGAATCTATGCCACTCACGTGTTAACACGGAGGAGTTATTGCATCACGTTATCTCAGCTGGTGCAAAAAGAAACCAGTTCAGTGCTGACTGTAAATCAGAACGGCTCTGACATTTATGGTTTTTTTCTGTCTCTCTCTCTCTCTCTCTCTCTTTAACCGGCCGTCTTGTTGTTTCCAGGACCTGTCCGGGTCGATCGACGACCTACCGACGGGCACGGAGGGCGCCCTGAGTCCTGGCGTGAGCACGTCCGGCGTGTCGAGCAGCCAGGGAGAGCAAAGTAACCCCGCCCAGTCGCCCTTCTCTCCACACACGTCTCCCCACCTGCCAGGCATCCGAGGTCCCTCGCCTTCTCCAGCTGGCTCCCCCGCCAGCGCCAGCACACCCCGCACAGGCCCGCTGTCACCCGCCAACTTGCCAGGTAAGCTGATGGCTTGAGCTGAGGAGGATATTTAATAGATTCCTGACGTCTTACTCTGATTACATGTTTGAATTACAGTCTCAGGGTAGTGGTGTTTCAACCTTTCTGGTTGTTGTTTAGATGTAAATCTGAGTTTCAAGACAACTTGCTTTTTAAGTGATTTTTTTTTATGCACTTCCAAGCTGCCAGACTTTTGTGTAATTTTCTAAATCGACTGCAAACAAGAAAGTTCTTTCAAGGAACTTTTTCTTTTTTTAGCCACTTAATTCTAACCTTAGAGTCCTTTTAGACGTAAAAAAAATCTTCACAACTCAACTGATCAATCAGTTGAACTTCAGTGTATGCCTTTATAAATATCCAATTTTAAATGGGATATTTTATCCCTTTACTGGGAATTCATTACAGAGCATTAGTTAAATGTTAAACTATTATTTGCTCCTGTCTGATCTGTTGGTACAAAAGTTTTCCAACTTTGGAGATGAATAAAAAGTTTGATTCCATAACTTTAGCTGAAGCCTTGAGAAAGTGTCCAGGCCTCAGCTCTCTGTCGGGTTCTGTTTTTCCTAAATACATTTTCAGATACTCTTCATCTGCTGTAGATAGATACACTTGTTTTCACTTTGCTCAAGGACGCGGTTCTGCCAGTCTGATACAAGGACTGGACAGAAAAAGATTGGAAAGAAAACTGCTGAAAGACAGTATCTGGAGAGTTAGGACAAATTAAACAGATTCTCAAAGCAGTCTGGCTCCTTGGAAAATAAGACGATGACTTGCGAGTTTAAATTGTTTATAGCGCTCTTCACTTCATTTTCCCATCTCTTTTAAAAGGAGCGATTGTAATTTTTACTACTTTATAAACACAATGCCCTCACATTAAACTAAAAGCATGTGAAAAACAACAAGTGAATTAGCATGACTAGTAAGTCTCTGAAGGTGTGAAAACAGTGAGTGACATTATTTTTACAGCTGTTCAGATGCGTCACCCAAGGTGTACTTTTTAGCTAGCTATCTAGGAATGTAACATTCATCCCTTTCTGAACAATGATGCAAGTTCAGTGTCTCACAGCTGTAGCCTGGTTTATGTGAGGCTGGACATCTTGTTAGACTTTTGTCACATCTTATAACCATTTGTATAAAATACACAGAGAGGGAGGCACTGATCAGACGTTTGTAGCAGATTTCCTATCTGTTTTTTTTGTCAAGTTTTGACCTGCATAATCAGATTTAGTTTTTGCTGGAAATAAATAGGAAAAGCAGTAAAAATATTTTATTTATATTAAGAGCAGAGATGTCTGCATGTGTTAAAGAAGTCGCTGTAAAGCAAAGTTTTGCTCTCTATTTTAAAGGAGAAAATAAAATGTGGTTCACATTTTGACATTAACGATGCACGGTGTGCAAAACCAACTGAGAGGGAACTACATCCAGAAATTAGCAGAGAAGCGTAAGAAGGAGAGATTTATGTTTAATTTGAAAGCATTGTTTTGGTAAACAACAGGATGGATACAGTGCGTTCGTCTGCCATTATTGTTATAAGAACGACTAGTGTGGGGAGACGTCTGGTGCAGATTTTCTGAGTGCCGCTGACGTCATACTTAACTGTGTATGACGTTTCTGAAAGTTAATTCTGAAAGCCGCGTTGCAGATTGTGGTCTCACCTTGTAATTTCAGAAAGGAAAGAGGCAGATCGGAGGCGGTTCGTCTCTGCAGGTTTATGATGGGAATGTTTTGTGACGCTGCATTACTAGAGAGTGTCGATCCTTATCCTTTCCAAACGGCTGCCAACATTTCAAACTCCAGCTTGTTCTGTGACTAAAGTTAAAAACGAATAGTAATAAACTCAGCCTGTCCCAACATGCACGTACATTTCTGTGCACTCTGATTTTCTAAGCAGCTCACTGATGCTGGAACTGGTGAACTTTGTGCCTTCTTCACTCAGCAGCAACTTCCACACAGAAGAGTGTTGCTCTTATCCCAATCTTACAGCACTTGTTATTATATTTATTGATCAGAAAAAGATTGACGACAAACACAAATGCTCCATCAATCAAGATTTACATTGTTAATGTCATAAACTGGAATCTGCTTTTCGGAGAATACGGGTTTGACTGTGTGAATCAACCCCTTGCTCCCCGATTAAACTTAAGTTGACTCAATCTTCTGGTTTTTCCTCAGGGACCCAGATGCCTCCAAGGCCATCCAGCGTTCACTCGGATGGGACGCTGCACCCTGCAATGAGCCAGTCTCCAATGGCGCAGGACAGAGGTTTGTTGCTGTCTTAATTAAATGTGTGCACTAAAATTAACACGTCAAAAATAGTTTCTGTTGCCTCTCATTTTCACCAACATATTTTCCTCTTCCTTTTTTGTTTCAGGGTTCATGCAGCGAAACCCTCAGATGCCTCCCTACGTATCCCCCCAGTCGGCCTCTGCACTGTCACCTCGCCAGTCCTCTGGAGGACAGATGCATCCTGGGATGGCGCCTTATCAGCAGAACAACTCCATGGGTGGCTATGGGCAGCAGGGAGGACAGTACGGTCCCCAAGGTTGGTACTTTAAAATTGTGCAACAGCCCTTGGAGATTGCCTGCATAGGGCTGATTTTTATAAAGTATAGATGTCTTCTTATTTTAAATATTGCCGGTGAAACTAGCTAGACATCGCGTCAGACCAACCTACAGAAATGATTTTCTTGTCTCCATGTCTAAAACCATGCTATTGGTGGTCCTTCGCTCTGCTTTCACAGCTATAAATAGCTGTCATGGAGTCAAAGAGTCAGCTGATGTTGCACAGCCTCCTGTCAGTGGAGCTCAAACTGTGACGAAGGCTTGTTGCACTGCTAGCAGATTGTTAAATAAACTGTTTTTTTGTTTTTTTTGCTATAATAAAAAGCTTCTAATTATAATTTAAACATCCATGTGTTGCATTGAATATGCAAATGCATTCACACCATTAGAACTTATAACCCCCAGCTGTTCTGATAAGGCTTCTGTAGTTTGTTACAGAATATTGGTGAACATATTTTCACTTCTTTGCCAAAAATGAGGTGCATTTTTTTGTAGCTACTGTAGAATTCAGGCTAATAATCTACTTGAACATTTTTTTACTTACTCTTTACTGTAGGTTATCCCCGCCAACCAGCCTATGGGAACATGCCCAATGCCAACTACCCTGGCCCAGGCATGGGCTCCATGAACCCCATGGCGGGCCAAGGGGGAGGCCCGCCGTATGCTGGCATGCCTCCAGGGAGAATGCCTCCAAATCAAATGGGGGCTCGTCCCTACGGCCCCAATATGGGCCCTAGCATGGGTCCAAACATGCCTCCGAACATGGGCAACATGCCACCCCAGGTCAGTTCAGGAATGTGCCCACCTCCAGGAATGAACAGAAAGCCCCAGGATCCTGCAGTTGTGCAGCACCCCTCCAGCAACTCCATGCTCAACAGGTTGGTTTACAGTTGGTGTTCATCTGGACACCGAGCACAGTCCAGGGTTAAACATCCTGGGCATTTCATGTAGACTACAGATGATGTTGCCTTCTTACAAAACACAGACTTGTCCTTAAATTTAACTGCAAAATCAGAGCTGCAAATGAGATCCAGAATTTACTCTTCTCATTTCCTGTAGATTGCCTAAAATAATTGTAAAAGTGTGGAAATTGGAAATTTTCGAATGAAAATTCTTGTCATTTCTAAATGCAACCGACATAATCGTTTTCTGCTTTACTAATGCACAAGACTGTCTTCCCCTGGATGGTAAACCATATTGCCCCTTTCAGAAACGGGGTCTGTGCTCACACTTGAACTGTTAACGCTATATTCTCCTTGGTTTTCAATTTGCAGAATGCCCGGGTACCCCAACATGTCGCAAGGCATGATGGGCTCCGGTCCACCGTATGGCCCACCGATGAACAGCATGCCTGGAATGATGAACACTCCAGGTGGATCGCCTTATCCCATGGGGCCAAACATGGCCAACAACACAAGTGGTAATATAATACATACAGAGATGACTGTTGCTTTATTTAGTCAGTAACATGGGAACTTTGTAGATAATTGGAACCCTTTCCTCACCTGCAGGTATGGCTCCTAGCCCAGAAATGAACAATAAGATGAATAACAAAGTAGATGGCGGTGCAACGCCAAAGCCAGAATCAAAATCAAAGGTACTACTTTTGCAACTGTTGTGCGTTTCAGTGTTTATTGTTAGCTGCAAGACCTTTACAGGGTTTTTAAAATTGTTTTGAATTTTTTTCTGGGGACATCAAACAGAAGTCCAACTCATCCACGACCACGAGTGAAAAGATAACACGCCTCTATGAGCTGGGACCAGAACCAGACAGGAAGCTTTGGGTGGACCGTTACTTGGCCTTTGTGGATGAGAAAGCCATGGCCATGACCAACCTGCCCGCTGTGGGGCGCAAGCCTCTCGACCTCTTCCGGCTCTACGTCTCCGTTAAAGAGATCGGAGGAATGATGCAGGTGAACATGGCGCCCAGAAACCACAATAAGCTAAAAATCCCACTTTGCTTTTGTCTTTACGGCATTCTTTTTTCTAATTATTGTGTGCCTTTTCTTTGTGATAGGTGAATAAAAATAAGAAGTGGCGTGATCTAGCCACCACTCTGAATGTGGGTACATCCAGCAGTGCTGCCAGTTCTTTGAAGAAACAGTACATCCAGTGTCTGTATGCCTTCGAGTGTAAAATAGAGCGTGGTGAAGATCCTCCTCCTGAGATCTTCACAGACAACAAAAAGAACCAGGCTGCTAAAGTCCAGCCCCCCTCTCCAGGTTAGAACTCCCCTCGTCTTTTCAGATAAAACATGACTCGCCTCCTAAAAATAACCCAAACTTGATTTCCTAATTAAAACCTTGTACCTTATCTGTCTGCTCCTCTCTTCTTTCAAACTGAAGCGTCCCTCTGCTCCACAGCTGGGTCAGGGTCCCTTCAGGGTCCACAAACACCCCAGTCCACCAGCAGCTCAATGGCTGAAGGGGGCGACCTTAAGCCCCCCACGCCAGCATCCACTCCTCATACCCAAATGCCCCCCATGCCACCTGGCCCTAGGTGAGTATCTTTAATAGTAGATCCAAACTCTCAATAGGCTGATAATTGGGCTAATTTCTGTTGGTGTTTTCTTTCTTAGGAGCAGTGTAAATCTGCAAGACCCCTTCTCGGATGGAAGTGATCCCGCTTTTCCCAGAAAGAACATGACTCCCAACTCCACCTATCAGCCCGGCATGAACACAGCAGACATGCCAGGCCGAATGGGCCCCTACGAACCCAACAAGGACCCCTTCAGTAACATGCGGAAAGGTGGAAGTCCTCAGACTTATCTGAAGCATGACGGCCATTTGCCAGTCATCAGGTTTTAATCTGCTGTAATTATGACTGTATTTTTAGTCGGGGAGCAGTTTCTGCCTGCTAACCAGGGCCCTAACAACGTTGTGGGTGACCAGCAGCAGCCGCCACAACAACAGCCTCCATTTAACAGAGGACCGCCTGGGGCCATGGGCACAATGCCAATGGGGCCCAGACAACAGTATCCCTATGGACCAGGCTATGACAGGAGGTAGGATCCATTAAAGATGGCATTTTGGGGAATATTGATTAATGGGAAGTATTATTTCTGATTTAAAAAATAACCCTTTCCATTTAGTGCAGAATTATGCATTGGATATATTAGATTTTTTTTTATTTTAGAGATGCACAGATGACAATTGCAGATACCAATTTTAGCTATAAAGAGATTCCTCTTTCTCTTTATAGACAATAGCCCTCCTGCCATTGGGGATGATGGTCTAATTTGGCAGAGATTATGTCACAATTTCTGTGTGTGAAAGCAGTAGCTGTAAAACACAATTTTACAGTTTTAGTACAGAGACAGAATGACTGATTTGACATTTTACACAGACATTAACATCCCTTAGTAGTGATTTGCCCGGCTAGCCAAGTCTTAGTTTGCATGCCTTAAATCTTGCTTTAATTATGAAATCTTCAAAAAGGCTGCCAGTATTTCAAAATTTAGGATAATTTGCAGACCGATGAGTTATAAAAGAAAAAAAAAAAAATACAGAAACTCTGATGTACTTGTTGAGCATTTCTGCCATCTGCTAAAGATGTTGCTCTTTCATAGCCTGAATAAACTGCAAAACATATCTTAAATATGCCTATCTAGAAAATAGTTTACTTCTGAAATAGCTTCTTACATCTAGTATCAAGTGATCTTCTCACTTGGTGCTGAAAATGGTAAGCTGAGTACTTTCCTTCAGTACAGGGGTCCACACCAAAGAGTGTTTATGAGACCTGGAAACGCTTGCAGTTGAAATCAGATGTTTACGTACAATGGACACACAACCTTTTCCCCACAAACTGACAATAATTCAACAGTCTTGTTTTAGGACAGATCTGATTGGCAAAATTATTTTTATTTGCTAAATGTCAGAATAAATAGCTTTTGTACACTAAGATCACTATGGCATTACACAATATCAGAAAGCCCAATGATGGCAAGGTTTTGATTGGAGAAATATATTCACACCTCCTTTCAAGGAAGCTCCTCCAACAAATTGTTTCCTAGTGTGCCATCATTTGAAAGAACCGAGAACCTCCACGAATCTGCTTCATCTTTGGGTATAATTTCCAGATGTCTTGAAGTACCACATTCATCTGTTGACATTATTAAAATTTTATGAAAGTATAACTAGCATGGGAAAATCCAGACACTGTACCTTTTACAAAAGAGATGGATTGTGTGTCCCAGAGAAGATCAAAAGACCTTTAACAGAATTATTGCTTTTTTAGTGTTGTAATGTTTAGCAGCTGTACTTAGAATTTAAAATAAAGAACTCTAATAACATATGCATTCTTATTTGAGTCCTTATTTTGTTACTGTAGTCCAGTTTTGCACATTTACTGGATGGATTGACAGACCTTAAAGCATCTCTAAACATACAGTAGTTGTAGTCTACTCCTGTATATTGACAACAACCTGAAACGCTTTAGAGAAGAACCATTAAATGTTAGACTGGTGTTTGTTCAAGGATTAGTGTCCAGGCTAATATTTATTTTTGTTTTTCTACTTCTCACCATTTAATATGTGCACAAACAAATATTTAGGTAAACTAAAAATCTTCCATGTCTATTGTCCTACTTTTTCTAGACCAGAGCAAGGAATGGGCCCAGAGGGCAACATGGGATCTGGACCTCCTCAGCCAAACCCAATGATGCCTGCCAACACCGACACGGGGATGTATTCTCCAAATCGCTTCCCACCACAACAGCCACGGTAAATTTAAAGAACACTTGAGGCGAGACGCTTGGCAGACTTTCTGGCCTCGAACTAGCTATTATTAAGAGCTGATCTTTTTCATGTAAAAGAAAACTTTTGAAACTTAATGCATTAACTTCAAAGTCGTAGATGAGAAATCTATATGTGAAAGAAACATTACACAAATACTTCATTGTTTGATCCTAAAAAACTTCCCAAGATTCAACTAAAATATACTTTATTAATCTCAAAAAGAAATCAAATATTGTTATAATGCATGTTAAAGGTAAAGATACCTTTAACATGAAATTTCCAATAGTCCTTGAATACAATCAGTATTCTAGATATTGCAGAAAGCTTTTCTCTTTTTGTATTTGAATATGTTGAAGAGAAATGTTGCACACTATTTAAAGGCGTGTCCCAAATTTAACTGAAATTTTACTGAAATCTAAATAGTTAACAAAATAAAACTATGTGGGTGTATTTTGTGTTGAAATCCAGTGTGTAAGTATACGACCAATATCCTCACTTATCAAACTGACAAGGCTTGATGTTTACAGACATGATTCCTATGGAAATCAGTATCCTGGACAAGGAACGCCCCCTACTGGTTCCTACCCAAATCAGCAGCCTGGAATGTACCCACAACAGGTATAATGTCCATCTGCAATACACAATGTCTGACTATTGTCCATGTGATGTAATCAAATAAATGAAAGTACAGTAGCAAAGCTTATTATAAAAAAAAAAAATGTCATTATTTGTAGGGTTATAAGCGTCCTGTGGAGGGAGGGTATCCCCCATCAAAACGCCATGAGGCAGAGTACAGCAGTTCTTTCACTGGTGGACAGCAAGGACCGCAGCAGCAGCAACAGGGTGGCACCGCTGCTCCATCATCAGGACAGCAGGAGCCATACAATCAGTACAGCGGCAGCGGGCCCTACCCTGGCCCTGACCGCCGTCCACCTGGCCCCAGCAATCAGTTCCCATTTCCTTTTGGTCGAGAACGGATGCAGGGAGCAACTGGGCCCAATGCTCAGCCTAACATGCCTCCTCAGATGATGCAGTCGGGGCCCGAGGGTCCTCAAGTGGGTATATGGCAGGGACCTCGAGACATGAACTATCAGAATTACCCTAGACAAGGTGGACCTGGGGGGCCAACGCAGGGACCCGGCTACCATGGCATGAACCGCCCTGACGAAATGATTCAATCAGACCAGCGGATGAATCACGATGGCCAGTGGGGGGCCCAGATGGGCCCTCGGCAGCCTCCCTTCGGTCCAGCCGGGCCTGGACAGCCTATGCCTCGTTCAGTCCAGTCCAACTACCAGCCCCCTCAGGGTGTGCAGAACCACATTCCACAGGTGTCGAGCCCCGCCTCCATACCCCGCCCCATGGAGGCTCGGACATCACCGAGCAAATCTCCTTACACACACGGATTGATGAAGATGCAAAAGGCCGGCCCCCCGGTACCTGCATCCCACATTGTGCCCCCTCCAGTGCAGTCGCCTCTAATAAGGCGAGACATGCCTTTCCCTCCGGGTTCGGTTGAAGGAACACTTCCGCTCCTTAAACCACGACGGAGACTCACCATGAAAGATATTGGTATGACGATGTTGAAACACTTTTCTTTAAAGTATTTTTAAAGAATAATTTTATTAAATATACTTCCTCCAAATGTTGTAGGAACTCCGGAAGCCTGGAGAGTCATGATGTCCTTAAAGTCTGGTTTATTGGCTGAAAGTACATGGGCCTTAGACACCATCAATATTCTGCTGTATGATGACAACAGTATAGCAACCTTCGATCTCAACACGGTAAAACTTAACATTCCCTTTACAGTAAGCACGGGTTGGTGTGAAATTCATAACTCTTGTGCAGTCAGAAAATTTGATTCCAAGTCTCAGTAACTGATAAAAGAAATAGAGCATAAAGAAATTTCCATAATTTTATCACTATTATCTAAATGTTGCCCTCTACCATTTGTTTGCTCCCATCTCTATTCTTTCTTTCATATTTTTTTTACTCTAACATTCTCCCTTTTAGCCATATCTTTGTTTTTTGCACATATTTAAAGCCTATTTAAAATAAAAAATAACTGAACTTTAGTTGAAAGAAAGTCTGGAAATTCAGAACTTATACCTTGAGTGAAATTACCACAGTTGCACAATATTTATATTTTTTTGTTCAAATATAGCATTTGTGTAAAGTTATTTAATTTCAAAAAATGCAATACATTGGTTTAACTACTAAAATAGTGTTTAAATTATGGCAGTTATGGCTTTTTAGCACTTAGTGTTTTGATTTCAACGGGTGAGCAAAAATTCCCGTTAAAATTTTGCTGTAGTGACTCTGGTCACACCACCACTTACTCTGACTTTTCATTGAAAAGACTTTAAATCTCAATGAAGGGAAAATTGCTGAAGTTTTGAGACTCAAATTTTGAAACTTTCATAAGCTAATTGGCTAAGGTCTACTTAAGGATTGTTTTGTTGAGTATGTGGCTATCTCCACTAATTTTTCTGGTCCTTGTTTTAAATGCAGTTACCTGGGCTGCTGGAGTTGGTCGTGGAGTATTTCAGGCGCTGCCTGATAGAAATCTTCGGTATTCTACGGGAGTATGAAGTTGGGGACCCTGGTCAGAGGACTCTGCTCGATCCTGATGCCTTGAAACGAGACCTGGATAACCTGGAAGAAGTGCAACCACGGTTTGAGGACATGGAACAAGAGGAGACAGATGACGAAGAGAAGGAGGAACATGAAATGGAGCGGTCGGTTCCCGTGAAGGAGGAGGAAGACCAAGAGCCATGCTCGCAAAGGCGAGATGAGAAGACACAAGAAGAGAGGAGGAGCAAGGGTTCTTCGTCTGAACAGACGGGCTCTGTGCAATCTCTGCCTGCCCATGAGAAACCCAAACAGGCCAGCAAGTTTGACAAATTTCCAGTTAAGGTGGTACGAAAAAGAGACCCGTTTGTGGCTGCCCAGTTAAGTAATCATGGTAAAGTTCAAGAGTTTGACAGCGGGCTACTTCACTGGAGCGCGGGAGGGGGCGACTCAACAGAACACATCCAGACCCTCTTTGAGCCTCGCAAGAACTTCTTAGAGCCACGACAACGGATACCCGTGCCTTCAGCTCTACTGAAGCGTCGGCCGCTGGATGAAGACATACAGGGGAGTTGTTTGCCAACTGAGGAAGACAGAATGAAGCATCACGATGAAGAAGAAAGGCCAAGACAGAGCAGTTTGTTGGAAAAATCAACAGACTCTGAGAAAGCTGGCTTAACAGTTGGCAATGATGAGGAGCAACCGTCTGTTTCAGAGACGAAGCTGCCTGAGAAAGGGCCTAAAAGTCACCAAGAGAATAATAGACCCATTCTGGCTTCTGAAAGTATTTTCAACCAACAGGCACAGCAGACTGGCACCATCCTAGAAGATGAGCCTCACAGTAAAGACGAAGGGCCGCTCATCACTCTGTCTGACTGGCAGGACTCGCTGGCGCGTCGCTGTATTTGTGTCTCAAATATTGTCCGCAGCCTCTCCTTTGTGCCAGGAAATGACCACGAGATGTCCAAACATCCCGGACTGCTGCTCATACTCGGACACCTGATACTGCTCCACCACTGGCACCCTGAGCGCAAGCAGGCACCTCTCACCTACGAGAAGGACGAGGATTCAGATGAGGGAGTGGGCCAGAAGGATGAGTGGTGGTGGGACTGCTTGGAGATCTTGAGAGAGAACACGCTGGTCACTATGGCAAACATTTCAGGTCAACTTGACCTTTCCACCTACCCTGAGAGCATTTGCTTACCCCTGCTGGATGGTCTTCTCCACTGGGCGGTGTGCCCCTCGGCAGAGGCCCAGGACCCCTTCCCAACCCTGGGCCCCCATAGTGCTTTGTCACCTCAGAGACTGGTCCTGGAGACTCTTAGCAAACTGAGCATTCAAGATAACAATGTGGACCTCATCCTGGCGACTCCCCCCTTTAGTCGGTTGGAGAAGCTGTATGGGAACTTGGTGCGGTTAATCGGAGACAGGAAGGTTGCAGTTTGCAGGGAGATGGCTGTCGTCTTACTGGCCAACCTGGCCCAGGGTGACACTACGGCAGCCCGGGCAATCGCTGTCCAAAAGGGCAGTGTGGGCAACTTGCTCGGCTTCCTGGAGGACTCTCTCGCTGCCACCCAGCTACAACAAAGCCAGAGCTCTCTGCTGCACCTACAAGGGATGCCCTTCGAGCCCACCAGCCCAGACATGATGCGGCGAGCTGCCCGGGCTCTGCACGCCTTAGCTAAGGTGGAGGAGAACCACTCGGAGTTTACACTACACGAGTCGCGACTCCTCGACCTTTCTGTGTCTCCCCTAATGAACTCGCTGGTTTCTCACGTTATCTGTGATGTACTCTTTTTGATTGGCCAGTCATGACAGCTGTAGGGAGCTGTGGCTCCACTTGTTTGAGGGGTTTCTTCTCCAGTCCCCCTCCTCCCTGAAAAAAAAAGAGAAAAAAATCTGACTTGTGCGTGTAAAACTGGGCAAGGACAGTTCATGTGACTGGCTTTAATTTATAAAAATAAAAAAAAAATCCTTCAGATTCCATTCAGTGTGCCCTTCACAGGCCAACCCTACTTAAGAGAGGGCGATCACGGAGCTGCTGCGGACTGCGTACCAGAGAGATGCCGACAAAGGGACACTGCTCGCAAGCCTGAACGCCAACCGGATGATACAGAACCGAGAGCGCCATTGTTGGGAGACTGTTCTGCACTTGGGGGGGAGGGGTGTGGGTGAGAGTTCTTTTTAATAAAGATAAATAAATGATTAAATAAATAGCTGAAAAACAAAAACTGTAACCAAAGTTGCTGTCTCGTTTACAGTGAGTTTGGGAGACAGTGTGCCCTAGCTCTCCCCTTGAGGGGCACAGTGAGTCTGTAACTGAGGTGAAACAGACTGACAAGTGACCTACTGGTTGTAGATGCTGTAGTTGGATCCTCACCAGTCAGCCCGACAGTAGACCGTGCTGTCAATAAACACCTTCACCGGGGAGGCCTGTGCAGTGTGCAGTAGATTGTAGGACATTTTCTGTGCCGTACTGCTCTTTGAGTGTAAGCATTCTGTAAACTATGTTTCACACAGAAGCTGATGAGCTAGAGTTCTGAGGTCATTTTAGTTTGGTGTTGAACAGAAAATGGCTTTCTTCCCCAAAGTATCAAGAACCTACAACACCCTTACCTCCTCTTATCCCTTGATTGTATAAATACCCTTATGAAAAGAAATCACCTCTTAGGACTGGTTTTCAACTTCAGATACAGCTTTGCTGTGGTGTATATATAATGTTGTACATTATACTTCCTTCCTCTCTGTCTGTCTCTGTCTGTGTCACTATTCTCACACTTGCTATCGGTGAGAGACGGAGGCAGACTCTTCGGTTTGCCAGCGACCTCCGGTCCCCTCTGATTAGACCCACTCCTCTGGTCTCCTCCACAGCTCCGTAGTATGGCAGACACGACTCAAACTTGTTATATCCTGGTACAAACAAGAATAAACTAGATGAAGTACACATTTGACAAATTTTCTCCAGTCATGAATTCTGCATATTTGTATTTCAGACTATGTAGCTAAGACAAACATGTAAATTCCTCCCTTTCCCCTTTTTTGGCTCAAGGAATATCATTTATTCAGTATGAAATCTTTATACTATATGTTCCACGTGGTAAGAATAAATGTACATCAAATCTTCCTAAGCTGTTTCATTGTTTTATTCAATTGAAATTTCACAGGTCTGCACAAAATCTGTTTGACTTTCTAGTCTTTGTTATGCCGTCATGGTTTGGACAAATGTTTATGGCATGCAAAACCTGCTAAACTTAAAGCACCTGGCTTTAGAAGAGGAGCACTAAAAGCTTCAAATTGGAAGAGTTCATTAATTTTGGTCATTTTCATGTACAGCTCCTTGCCAGTAATAGGGCTAAGGGTTTTCAAATAATTGCAATAATATAAAAGTGAAATATGAGAGAAGTTTTTTTTTTTTTTCTGTAGCTCAAGCTTTCATCTCACTCCAGTGTTTTAAAATGTAGATTCGTTAAAGGTCTGGTCTATGTTCTCACAACTATCATACATTTAAAATAGTGATTTAAAATTTTCTATATTTAAAAAAAAAATTTGTTTCTTGCCATTCGAATAGGTCCCAAAGCAGAAATACAATGTGTGTGTTAGCAGTAATAGAAATTATTTACCATGCAGCAATTAGGAAGTCACTATGACTCTTTGGCGCCTCTTGCTGGAGATGATACTGAACTACACGTTAGCAAATTTCCGAGCTATTTTGGTTTCACAACAACCAAAATAAAATCCCAAAATGTCTAATTATTTAGGCGAGACTTGTTTTGATAAAAAAAAAATAAAAAATTAGATTTAGGAAAACTAACGCTTTCAGAAATCCCTTCGTGTTACTCAGCCTGATCCTCTTCCGGTTCACGTACAGCGCGTTATTCAGGTGACGCAAACACAAAAAGGGACATTAAAAAACGCGAGTTTTTTCCTTGTGGTTCCTCTTTCGATTACAGTTAGCCAGATTATTTATATAATTTTCTTTTAAGTCTAGTATTTGAAAGCGATAAATTAGAAGAATGACTGAGTGATGGATACTGAGAACGACTCCGTCGAGCGGATACTTGTGACACAGCTCTTCATCTTTTATTTTGAAGTTCTATTGTGTGCCGGAAGTTACAATGCCTCTGGAAAAGAGGCATCCTGCTGCAGTATGAGGACAAAGATTTATAGCTAAACGACAAACAATTAGAGGTCCTGCATGAATGTCGAAATGGTTGCATTTGTTCCGACCATATGTTTTGGTGGGATAAATAATGAAAACCTATAACTATCTTATTTGGCGGACACTGTTCAGTCCTCAGTGATGTCTCATAGTAAACATGGGAACGGTGAATGGTTTGTAGCAGTGCGGATGGCTGTCGGAACCGGTTTGTCCACAGTTTGTCCGTTTCATCAATGACTATGGATGTCAAAGCAGTTGTAGAGTTCGCCACAGTTACCAGATGTCTCTCTCTGGTTTTGCAGGTAAGGTTGAAGTAATTTACAGTTAAATGTAGTTGGATATCTGTCACGCTTAGCCTTAATTGTGTGAACTAATTCGAGGTACAGCGGTCAACAAGCAGTGGCGGAGTTTCCTTAAAGGGCGCCCGGGTGAGGAAGACCCAGAAAGATGGAGCTGCAATCCCTTTTGAGTTCTGAATAACCTCACACAGGTTTTATCAGTGTGACAAAGTTTTCAGTTTTAACTAGATCTAATCTAGTCCAAATTCAATAAAATCTGGGAAATAGCCTGTCGGGTAAATACCACATCGGCAATGTAAACTACATATGTATAATTTTTTTTTGTGAGTTTAGAGGATTTAAAAATTAGAAAAGGGGTGGGCGTATTGAATGGGCTGCAAAAAAATATAAACGTGTGATGCACAACCGACATTTAAACATACCATCCCCTGACATAGTAACGCCCTGGGTGGTGAACCATGCTTCTCAATCAAAAACTGTCACTGTCTACATGTGATTAGTGTTTGGCTGTACATATGGTAACAAAGTGGATCTGTTGCTCTTCAGGCTGTCCTGAACGCTGCCATCCCTGACCATGAAGCCGATGCCTTCAGGCCCCCTCGGACAGAAGAGCCCTTATACCTGGACCCTGTGGTGGACTGGTTGTTTGGTGGCCTCGCTCACTGGGATGCTGAGCATTTTCTCTTCATTGCAGAGAGAGGATACCTCTACGAGCACAACTTTGCCTTTTTCCCACTTTTCCCCATCGTTTTGCGGGGCCTCGCTGAGACTCTGCTGTGGCCCCTCAGCAATTGGCTCAGTGTGAGGGGCCGGTTGATTCTGGCTGTTGCTCTGGGGAACAGCGCCCTCTTCCTGTTGAGTGTGGTTGCCCTGTATGCCCTCAGCAGAGCGGTTCTTCAGGACAGACGCCTCGCTCTGCTCTCCAGCCTGCTGTACTGCTTTACGCCCGCCAATGTGTTCATGACCGCTGGATACTCAGAGAGCCTGTTTGCTGCTCTCACGTTTGGTGGTCTGTTCCTCCTGGAGAAAGGCTTCACCCTCAGAGCCTGCCTGGCTCTCAGCATTGCCACGGCAGCTCGGTCCAACGGACTGGTTAATATAGGCTTTCTTCTATATCTTCCGTCACTGAATGCCATTTCACAGATTCGTGTGTTTCGGTCAACAACTAAAGGGCGTAGTAAAGTCCTGCACTATATCTGGGTCATCCTCCGTCTCCTGGTCACTTCCCTCTTTGGAACTGCAGTCATCGCACTCCCCTTCTGTGCTTTCCAGTACTACGGCTACAGGACGTTTTGTACGCCGTCCACCTCCCTGGAGCAGATCCATCCGGCTCTTTTGTCCCTGGGGGAGCAGAGGGGCTACCGGGTGCCAGATGAAAACGGTCCGCCGCCACTCTGGTGCATGAGACCCCTCCCTTTGCTTTATTCGCACATTCAGGACGTGTACTGGGATGTGGGCTTCCTCCGTTACTTTGAGCTGAAGCAGATACCAAATTTTATTCTGGCTATGCCCATGGCTACGCTCGCCATTATGGCCGCCTATGCATATTTTCAGGCTAACCCAGAGCTGTGTTTGAGGCTCGGACTTTGGGGGACATTACTGGAGAAACCAACACCGGGCTTCTTTAACCCCAAAGCCTTTGTGTATGTCGTTCACTCAACTGTGCTCCTGGTATTTGGAACCCTGTGCATGCATGTGCAGGTGAGAAAATCGTAACTTCTTGTTACTTTTTGTAATCTGATGGATATTTGTAACGCCAATTCTTTTTAATGGGCTTTTTCAGGTTCTCACCAGATTCATGGCCTCCTCATCTCCTGTGCCATTCTGGATAAGCGCTCACCTCCTCCTCCTCAACGAGCCGCTTCTTCACCGAAGGAAGACCTCCAACCCCAATGTGCAGCTGCAGACTGATCCCAAAAACAGCTTCATGCATACACCTCAGAACCCCATCCTTGCACTTCTGCCACATTTTAAATCCTGTTCTCCCACCACTCAGTGCATCCTGGGTTATTTCCTCTCGTACTGGATACTGGGCCTTGCTTTGCATTGCAATTTCTTGCCTTGGACTTGATTTAATACAGTAGTGTGAAGACAAAATGGGATATTTCTGTATAGGACTAATGTGTAAATACACTTATTTATGAGGGTTGCTGGGGCATATCAGTAGAAATCTTTTTAACTTTTTAATATAAAATGATGGTAGTTTGCCTTGGAAAAAATGGACACATAAAAGAAATATTTTTATGAACGTCTGATTAAAAAAAACAAAATCTTTGTAGGACAAAGTTGAAATGTTTTCCCATATCCCAGTTTGAGATGCTCTGAGATTACAAAAAAAATATCCATATATTTTGTGTTTGATTCGCACTATTGCACATTGTAATATAGAGTGGTTGCATGGTTCTACTTGAGAACATTATTACTGAAACTTGCATCAGAATCCAAAAAATTTCATCTTCCCTCACAGGTACTGCACGTTTAAAGCAAATACTCAACCTTAACAGCTTTTTTAAGAAACTGATGTCAAAAATAAATACTTGGTTAATTTTTCTCAGCTTATATTTATTTTTCTTTGAATTTTAACTTTTCGAGGCACTGATAAAAATCTTTGAAATGTGTTTGTCACAAAATAATATTTACCAAAGGTGGCACTGGCAAGTTGGCTTTGAGGTTATTAAAACATTTGTTACAAATGAGCTTAATATTTGGTCATCCTTGAAGAGTTTAACCTTTAAGATGCATGATAAAGTGACATTTGGAGGCATTTCTCCTGTGATTGAGCTTTTTTTTTTTTTTTTTTTTGCAAATTTCACAACTTGGCTAAATTGATCAATAAAAGCCCTTGTATAAAAAGCCCTTGTTTTCTGCTTTGCTCTAGATAAATTGCCCAAACAGTGATATTGTATTGCCTCAGTTTCCTGTTCTCAGCTCACAAGAGCAGCTGCTCTGGTGTCATCGTCTGTTGCTGCAGCCCATCTGCTTTGAGGATTACAGATGGTATTCTGCATATCTTTGTAAGAAAATTTTATTTGTACAGTACCTTTCAAGATGAAAATCACAAAGTGCTTCAACAAACACAGAATAACTAAAAAACACACAAAGCAAAACAAAATCAGATTTAAAAAGATGTGTTTAGCTGGCCTTCAAAGGAAGTCATAGAGAACTGATGTGAGTCAGAGGAAGGGAGTTCCAGACTTTTAGAGCAACAGAAGAGAAAAGCTCTGTCTGCTTGGTAGTGACAAAGTTTTATCTGAGCTTCTGTTGCCTATCTATCACCTCAAACTAGTTTGCCCGTTCGCCTTTAACCTCTAAACTCAAAAAGGCATTTTTATGTACACGACTGTCTCTTACTGGATGTTTCCTCTGTTTTGTGCTGTTCTCTGTAAACCTTTGAGAACAGAGGCCTGATGGAGCAGCAAAAGTTTCTGAAATCCTATAACACATGTTCAAAGTCTCCATTTTGATGGCTGATTTTAACTTCAAGTCTTCTTCACCATGTCTAGATGATGTAAGTGCGTTATTTTGCTGTTATGAGTTTGGCAGCGTTGCATTAAGTAACAACTCTTAGAGCGACAACTTACCAGTTGTTCTAAGGCAACAGAACAACTCTTAGGCATTATAGTGCATAATAATGCCACTGTTGAGTATGTAATAAGGTTTTAACTAAGTACAAATCACACTAAACAACTCACATGTATAGTGTGAGCTCCATATTCGGATGTACCATTAAACCTTAAGCTATGCATGTTATTCCCACCACTCTATGCTCAAATGTATTCACAGTAGTCATAAGAAGATTGCATAAATACCAGCTAAGGTATTTAGCGGGCAGAGGGCGGTCCACTACCCCCAGCCATGAGCTGGGACTTTAGGTTCAGATGACCAGCTCCTAGATTCTTGTTCCAGTTCCACTATAAGGTCAATCTAGCCACCAATATATCATGTGACACTACTGTAGCATGAGTTCTCTGCAACTCCTTGCAGACATCCCTGATGTAAGGGTAGTCTCCTAACAAGTCTCTCCACCGAAAAATAAACAATTCAGTCTTCTTTATTCCCTAGAAGAAAAATACGAATATTAGGATTTTTAATGGTGTTCCAACAATTAATATGTTTGACCTGTGAAGGAAATGCACCCACCTCAACTGGCGCTCCAGTATAAGAATTTCTAGGTCTGCTTTCTTGATTTGACGGTCCAAATATGTGATTTCTTTATCCGTTTTCTCAATAGTCTTAAGGAGATGATGCCTGTATAACTCTGCTACTGGTAACTAGGAAATAAATTGATGAATATAAATTTTTAACAGCTTTAAATGCAGAATAAACATAAGTCTTTACTGTTAAAAACCCACTGTGTCGAGCCGTGCTGTGGAGGTTGGAGGAACGCCGTCCTGGTACTGGCCAGCCTTTCTCTGTCAAAGGACAACAATGTACGAGTTGTAAAAGAATCTACCGATGGTAGTAACTAGAGAGAATACTAGTATCTACTTCAGTATGAATCTTAGCTTCCTTCTTGGTGGCAGCATACAGAACATCATCCTCCTGTGATGTGAGGAAGAAATCATGTTTCAGTAACCTTTAACCTCATGAAGTAAGAGCAGAGTTTAGTGTACTTACGACTGCAGGCTCTTCCCCTGTTGCAGTGGCTGAAGGCTCAACAACGTAAACACCACCTGTAACTGTTGGGAAGAGGAAGGTGGATGAATAACCACATTTAACTGCATGTATGTGGTTGTGTAGTCTTACCTCTGACATAGGTACCCGAGTCTTGGTTGGCCCCCGGTTCAGGTGAGCTGTCTGCAGAGATGCCTTCAGAAAGAGGTCTGGGGGAGCTTTGGGTGATGGCCAACCCCTCCGCCTCCGTCAGGGGTGGGATTAGTAGCTCACTGTCGATATTTCGGGCCGCAGCCCGTTTTCTGTTAGCTGAATACAGCTCAGAGTGAATCGAAAATATACGGGTATCTGCAAATTAATGGCTCCAACATAAATATGTCCTTTTTAAAATTGTGTCAAATTATAACAGGTAATATACTGGATGTTAACGTGCATTACAACAGTATTCATGCATCTTTTTCACATTTTGCCACATAACCACAACATTTTGGGTATTTAATCAGCCTTTTAAATAACTAAGTAGTGCATAATTGTGAAATGGAAATAAAATTACACACAGTTAAGTTTTTTTTTTTTTTTTACAAATTAAAACATGGCTTGAATTCAGACATTGAATGTTTTTTTTCTCCCAATTCTTCTTTGAAGGGCTGCAAATAACGATTATGTTATTAATCAATTATTCTATCATTTATTATGATGTATTAGAAATACATTAAACAATGCTAATAAGAAAATAATTCAATTACTTTTTAGGATAAGAAGATAATTTTATAGCCTAAACTGCAATAACAGCATTCCTTTAGTGTACACTTGATCATTTGTAGAAAAAGATGCATCTGAAGCTGGACAGCACAAGATACAGGCTGAATTACTTAACTGAGTATGTTCTTTCAGCAAATGACCCTTTTTAAGTTTGTGTGCTTCAGTTAACAATTAATTATTATAGTTGATAATTAATTCAGTAAATGATTAATCATGATTAATTCAATTAATGGTTTCACACTTCTTTGCAAACGAACTATTTTTTTAAGTCTTGCTTCATGCTGAGATCAAACAACACACAGATGGACTCTAATAATTAGCAGACCTCTGAGGGTCATCTGTTGCACTGGATTTTATTAAAGGAAATTGAGAATAGAAATTCACACAGCACTTTGGAGATTTTTATTTATAAAACATTTTTAAAAACCCTCAATCATTTTTCTTTCATTTCACAATCCCAATAAAATACACTGAGGAAATGCTACTTCTGCAAGTCACTGTATATTAAGTATTATAATGAGGGGGGGAAATAAATCTATTTTTTATGTTGAATGAACCACTGAGTTATTGCCACAGGTATTCATGTCTTACCTTTCTGAACCATATTTTTATACTTCATTTTCAGTTGCATCCAAGTCCGTCTTTCCCCTGAGTTACACCTAAATGAAAACCAAATTTTATCCAACACACCACCTTTTTCTCCCTTATCTACCAAAATCTTTTTAACACAGATAAATGGCGTGGCACATTCAAACTCACGCATTGACTCGTGCAGCAATGCTCGTCCATGCAGCCTGTCTCGCTTTAGCTTCTGCTGCCTTGTTGCCCTTTCTACTAAATATGTGAGCATGCTCTTCATAAGCCTGAAGGAGGACCCGCTGCTCTAGCGGCGTGAAATAACTCGATCTCTTTTTGGAGCTGCTGGCGTGTTCACTGAAAGCATCCGCGTGAAGGCTTTGAATGGCGCTCGCGCACGCGCCTGCTTCCAGCTGAACCAACTCCGAGTCCACTGAACTCATGGAAATCTGCGGTTCTGATACCGAAAAGCCTGGGTTTCTCCACTCGGAGTAAGTTAATTCAAAATTCACAGGCCGACCCAGAGTTTGTTGAATTTTTCCATTCTCCTGTTGTCCTTGAAATTGAACGTAGCGCGTTCGTCATTTTTACGTTCTCGCCGCCATAGATATAGAAGAGTAGACGCTCACTTTATGTCGTGAGCGGAAGGTTCTGGATAGGCAGGAAAATGCATGGTCTCGTTTTGTTTTGTTTTGTTTTTAAAGAAAATGGAGGGAATAATCGAGCCGAAATGAACAGTCTGAAAATCTAAATGTGATAGAAAAAATATCTTCCATAACTTCCATGAATTTTATTGGTATCATATGTGAAATAAAAACCTAAATAGCTACTAAAGAAGATGGAGAGGAGGAGAACGAATACATTTTTCCTACTTACAAACAGAGGATTGTAGTGCATTTATGTTTACTTGCATATTCCTACATAAAACCCAGTCACTTAACCAGTAAACATTCCACCTGGACATATTTAAACCTGATTAAATACAATTTAGTTCAGCCTTTGTTGAGAAGTCCTGTTTACAGTTTACCGGGACATGGCAAACTTGTGGAAAGAGTGATTTAGTGTAATGCAAGCAAAAATCAAACCTTCGTCAAATAAAAAAAACAACCCATCACCCTCATACTGAAACATAGTAGTGGTGGTGGCAGCATCATGCTCTTCACCAGCAGGGCCTATGGATAGGTGGAGTTGCATGCATGCAAGTTCTGCAAGAAAGCCTTTTACAGGCTTCAAAAATAAACTGGGCCAGATGGGCCATCTTGCAGCAGGATAACCCTAACCATACAGGCAGAGCTACAAGGAAATGGTTTTCTGGTTTTTACTTGTAAAGACAAAACATTAAACTTTATGTTTCCTTCCACTTTACAAATACGCGCTTCATCAGAAAAGTCTTGTACAGTCACCCAGCTTTAATAATGTAGCCCTTTCCAACCACTATATGGATATGCCACTCAAAATATGGCGGCAACGTTATCGTACAAACCTGACGCTCATGCTGCGTCTACGTTCCGACGTCTATGCTCACTATGACGCACGTCGGCTGGTAGTAAAGGAAAAAGGAGAACCAGTCCAGTTAACCTGACCTACCGTCTCTGTCTACATAAAATTTTCGTTTGCTTTACAAAATGTTTCGCCAATATTTATACACGGATTTAATTTAACAACCAAACATGTCGGTTTGTTCGTCGTCAGCCCGTGAATACATTCAGCCGGTAAAACTGACCTACGAAGAAGAATGCCTCTGTTGCTACGCTAGCTAGCTAGACTTAGCTTCAGGATGGACAGCTGAGTGCTATCAGGAGTAACAAATAAATGTCCTGTAAATGAATCTTGTGCGTACCGTCTCCTGAGTGTAAAGGAGGGGTCTGGGTGCCTTTTTTGCTACCTCCGAACCGCGTAGACGATGAAGAACTGCGAGTACCAGCAGATCGACCCACGGGCGCTCTCCGTTTCGCCGCTGTCGGCTCAAAACCCCGCCGAGAAGAAGGTGCAGCGCCCGCGGAGGAAATGGGAAGCTTTCCCGGGGAAAAACAGGTTTTTCTGCGACGGACGGCTCATCCTGGCCAGACAGAACGGCGTCCTTCCTCTAACGCTGGGCCTTATTGTTGTCACTAGTGGCCTTTTCTTTGCTTTCGAGTGAGTAACTTTCAGACTGCTCTGCGAGCATAAATAAAACACAAGTTTTTTTTTTTTTTTTTTTTTAAGTCTTGTTTTATTTCCAACAGTTGCCCCTTCCTGGTGGAGCATCTGACCGTCTGTATACCAGTGATAGGAGGGGTGCTCTTCTTGTTTGTGGTCGCCTCCCTGCTTAGAACCAGCTTTACAGATCCTGGCATTTTACCCAGAGCCACGGCAGACGAAGCTGCAGACATAGAAAGGCAGATAGGTAAGACCCCCGCTTGAACACAGTGGGGCAGATGGAGCAAAACAGCTTTGCCATATGGAGGACACGTTTGTTGAGGAAACACAGACCAAGACCTAAGCAGCTTACTGCACTGTGTCATGGCAGGAGGAGCTCATAACTACACACACTTTGATCTGATCGTGCGTAGGACAGGTGGTGTTAAAAATGTCATTTTTTATTCACAGATACCTCAGGATCCTCAACATATCGCCCGCCTCCTCGAACCAAGGAGATCCTCATCAACCAGCAGGTGGTGAAGCTCAAATACTGCTTCACTTGCAAGATGTTCCGGCCTCCACGGACCTCCCACTGCAGTCTGTGTGACAACTGTGTTGGTGAGAATAGTTTTTGGAGGATCACCACTTATTCTTTTGCTTTTTCTTAAAACTAAACAAACTCACTTGTTGCCTAAAGTCTTAGGCCATTATTGAAAAGTTTGGTACGGCCTATATGTTTTCAGCAGAATGAAATCAGTTTTATCACACTCATTAAATCCAAGTCATCCCTGTTGCTGTTAATTATTTGCTTTGAAGAGAACTGGTGTTGAGGTCACTTCCCTAACAGTGTAGGGAAATTCTAGCTGTGTATTTCGCAAACTGATTTAAAAATTTTTTTTTTTAATGTGACCAAGTAACAGGAAGTGACTGTGTCCTATGTTGTGTACAGCAAAACCCCACCGCCCCTGCTCATCACAAGACTCGAGTCTTAACTGCTGTCACTTTCCTTCCTACTGGATGCTATCAGTGACCATCTAGTGATTAGTGATTCACTTATGGATTATTTTGTTGCTGGATTTCAGTTTTCTGATTTGCAAAGTTATGGGTTCAAAACTCAGATTTTTCTTGTAAACTGTAAGCTACAAAAAGCAACATTTATTTTTCTATCTGGATGAATTGAAAATATAAGCGTGTTCACAATAACTTCTTTGTAAAATAAAAAAGATGTTCCTCAAAAACAGGAGCCTATTATAGAGCTCTCTTTGTATTAGTGTGATAAATCAGAAGCTAGTCCAAATTTTTCCAGAAGATCAGTTTTTCTTCTTTAAAATCTATGAGGAAAAAGCTCTGATTTGCTGTTTTGTGTTGCATTATTAAATCACTCATCTATACAGAACAACTCTTCTTTGATCAATGATTAATTGGTGACATGGCACTGCATATGTGAGAGAGGCGAGTCCGTTACACAGCTCTACAGTCAGATAAGAGTTTACTATTTAAAGCAGGGGTGTCAAACTCCAGTCCTCGAGGGCCGGTGTCCTGCAACTTTTAGATGTGCCTCTGCTGCACCACACCTGAATGGAATAATTAGGTCATTAAGGCTCTGGAGAACT